>ML780913.1:428703-441982 GCA_009831015.1 Picea engelmannii
GGCCCTTATAAGGTGTTGCAAAATATTGGTACTATGGCATACAAATTGGAGCTGCCTGCATCTTCATGAGTACACCCAGTTTTCCATGTTTCATGCTTAAAGAAGGTTATAGGCGACAAGATCCTAGTTCAAACTATATTGCCCGAACTTGAAGAGGAAGGAAAAATCATATTGGAGCCTGAAGCCATCACTGACACAAGAATTTGCCAAATTAGGAATAGATCCATTTCAGAGTATCTCATTAAATGGAGGAAACTACCGGCTGAAGATTCCACTTGGGAAGATGAGTCTTTTATACATAAGCATCCATAGTTACTCAAGCATTGCGGACAACACTTTTCTCAAGGGGAGGGGCATGTTAAGCCCTAATATTGTCTCATTACCCCTTAATTGGGTCATATTAGATTAGTAATGTTATTTTATTTATGTTGGCTTTAGGCCATTAGTTGTAATTATACCTCTTAGTCTCCTATATATACCAAGGAGACATTTTCATTTTGAATCATCTTGTACTTGAACATTTAAGTGGGGTAAAAGGAGGTTGCCCCCTCGAAGAGGCTTATTATTTGAAATTCTCTCTTTCTCAAGGCATTGAGTACTTTTTCTGAGGATTTTCTATGCTATATTGATATTTGGTTCTTAACAAATGGTTAGGACCTTCAGGACACATAAGCAACGCTCAAGCCTAGGTTCCCAACGGTTTTGACCATTTAAGGTCTCAAGGCTGGCAACTGTTCTGAGGAACAAAGAGGTGTCTACATCCTGCTTGACACAAGCAAACCAAGCCTACTAAGCTAAGGACAATCATCCTTACAACCCAACGCACCCAAAATTAATTACACAAGTAACTAGAACCCTTACAATGAGCAAACCAATCACATTAAACATTTACAAAACCAAGTACAAACGTTAATTAATAATAAACGACAACACCCTTGCAGGGAAGTGCGAGCTAAATGAGACTTCGTCAACAATCCAACCATTGATCACGTCTAAAATAGTCCAACTGACCATCATTTTTAACATTGGTTACTCATCCAATATTAAGTCAATTCCAATTAGTCCATAAATTACAATTCTATATTAACATAAAAATCAACAACTCTGATTGCAATTAGGTCATTGTATGCCAATCTAAATTAACATTAAAAGGGTATCAAGTGAGAAAGTCTAAATAATAGCTAGGTCATCAACGTACCATCAATTTAAACCTTAATGCAATCATAGTTGGGAATGATGTGTAATACATTAACACTTGATACTATATAACATTTAACGAGTAGAACTGGTCATTCCACTAGATGATTAGTAGAGAAAATATCTGAGGCTAGGCATTAAAACTTAATATCATAACACAATGATTTGATTGAAGGAGATATAACATTTACTCACTATATTATTACAGTATTGCCTTGAAAGTAATACATTTAATCAAAATTATATGACATTGACAAATAATATGGTATTGCCTTAATTTACCAAGCTTAATATCTACTTGGGGCAATACTCACTAATCTCATTTAACCATTAATCACAATCTAAAATGGAAATTCTAAATAATCCAAAATTACAATCTAACTATCACTTAACGATATATAACCACATTAGCTATATCAAAGAAGAATGCTAAATATGACATTGGTAAAAAATTAATTACACATGTCGTCTATCTAGTAACTATATCAATATCTAACTGTCTATTCACATAAAGAAGGAGACCGCTTGACTAACAACATCATTGTAGCAGTTAATGTTTGCAGTGAGAATGCTAGGTATACTCAATTGCCGGAGAAAGAAGGACAATACAACCACAGAAGGATCAACTTGTGGTCATACTACAACAAACTCAATCAACAATTTGATGGAAAAATGAGTCATTAAGGATGTAAACACAACCATCCTTAATGGCATGTCATGGTAATAAAATTGGTGTAACAGTAGTGAATGAAATCTGTGTAATAGTAAATGAAGTAGAAATTCACACTTGTCAAAAATAAAAATTACAGTGCTAGAATTACATTCGTGATGCCATCAAGCCAGTGGTTGTACATTTAAATAATTGACGCCAATAACTACAAATGCGTTTTCCAGGAATACAATCACGTTACCATTAAGCCAGTCTTTGCACATTAAGAATGAAGTGCCATTAAAGAAATTCATATTTGGCAATAATAATATTTCAATGCCAGAATAAGGTCATGGTGCCAAGTCGCGGTAACAACAAGGAGGTAGATTCGTGACAGTAAGGGTTGTGGTATAAAATTTGGGTAACAATAGTGATAATAAAATCTGGGTAACCAAATCGTGGTAAATAACAACAACTCACTCACATTCATTGGGTGAAAACCATGGGCATTTCAAAAACAATACAGTCAACTTCTCAATATCAAAAACGTGGTCACTCCAGCAAGTAAGGTTTTGATTTAAATGGATAAAATCGTGGGTGATTTCTACAGCAACACAGTCAACTTCTGATTATCAAAAACGTGATCATTTCGGCAAGTAAAGTTGCGATTTAAATGGATAAAATCGTGGGTGATTTCTACAGTAACACAATCAAATTCTGATTATAAAAAATGTGGCCATTCCGACAAGTAAAGTTGTGATTTAATTGGATGAAATAGTGGGTGATTTCTAGAGAAACTCAGCCAATTTTGAAGGGAAAAAATGTGGCACCCATTGTGGGCATTAACAGGAATCAAAAGGCAACAAATTTTTAAAGAAAAACACAGTCTTCATCAAGGGAACAATTTCCCCAAAGGTAAAACGAAATGCAAACGAGAATAATTCATCTTTTCCATCACCTCTTTTCCATCACCAAAAGGCCAATTATAAAAAATTGCAGACATGAAACCATTTCTCTTTTCCATTGCCAGAATACAAAATAAAAATGCAGACCAGAAATCATTTCGTTGTTCATTGCCAGAATACCCAATGTAAAATGTAGAGATGAATTCATTTCGTTTTTCATTGCCAGAGTACCCAATGTAAAATACAGAGATGAATTCATTTCATTTTTCATTGCCAGAATACCCAAAATAAAGATGCATACCAGAAATCATTTCGTTTTTCATTGCCAAAATACCCAATGTAAAAATGCAGACCAGAAATAATTTCATTTTTCATTGCCAAAGTACCCAATGTAAAATGCAGAGATGAATTCATTTTGTTTTTCAATGGCAGAATACCCAATGTAAAATGCAGAGATGAATTCATTTCGTTTTTCATTACCAGAATACCCAAAATAAAAATGCAGACCATAAATCATTTTGCTTTTCCATTGCTATAACCCCAATACAATGCAGACAATAGTAAGAGAATGCAAGGATCCAATGGGAAAGGTCATGGAATGATTGTAGGGGTTCTATCAGTCAAGGCATAGATAAAACCAACCAGGACACAAGATAATCCACACGCAGAGGTCATTGCTAGATGGTAGAATCAACAATCAGCCAGGGATAAACATCAAGGGTAGTCGACTAACAGGATCATCCTTCGCTCATCATCCTCACACAGAAAAGCAGGACATTGAGATCCATAGGTTTTTTAATGTTAAGGCGACAACCGTAGATCAGGCTCCTGACTGACTGCTCAGGCAAGGACTGGTGAGCTAGGGACGAAGGATAAACAAGCAAGAAGGTCACAATAAACACAACAAGGTGGTCAAGACGTGCGGGGAAATGAAGTCATGAGAGTCAATCTATCATCGAGCTAGGCTAAGAAAATTTTAGAAACCATCTAGACAATCAATTCACCTACCCAAGTAAAAATGTAGATTCAAACATAAGTTCTCAAACAATTTACCATACAAAATGAAGAAAGCGTATTGTTGCTTGTTTGGAGTGGATGTCCTGCATGCTCCTTTAAACTCCCGTGTGTCGATTGATGAGACTACACCGGTACCTCCCAGCCAATGCTAGGGGTACTCTTCTTCCCCCTTAGCCCCCTGAGCCACAAAGGGGCCACACACTCATTATCCAGAGATTTCGACTAGCTCCCAGCTCACCTCACAAGGCCGAGCTACCACTCTTCACCGAGATGGGTATCCCAACTCCCACAAGTTAAGTCAGTCAAGTAGATATTTCTACAGCGTAACATTACACAAAACATAAGATCCCTTACCTCCATCTCCTCCCTTCATTATATAGAGTTTTGTGGTTCCTTACTTTCCTAAAATCTTGTTTAATTAAGTTTTTAAAATTTAATTCCTAAAAATTCCTCCCCGTACAAGTGTCACCCATCCCCTTCATTCCTCCATAAATTAATTTCTTTAATTAATTAATTATCTTTATTTCCCTCACCCACCTAGAGTTACTCCTAGAATCACTCCTAGGGGTCCCCAAATTCTCTTATAGGTTTTAAAGACTTTCCCACCATTAAATTGCTAGTTCAGTTTAAATTAGAAATCTCATAAATGGTAGATACTTTACTAAGTTTGACTTTCCGTTTTTTCCCTTAAGTTCCCTTTTTACCTTTTTGTGTTTACCTCTTTTCCTAGTTTCCTAATATTTTAGATTTTCCCTCTTTCCCCTTTTTAATTAGAACTCAAAAACGCAGGTGTGGAAATTAACCCTTTTTCCCTTTTCTCTTTTAATTAATAATTTATTTATTTTTAATTATCATAAAATAATAAAAGGATTAATTCCCTTTTTAAATTTTAATCCAACAGATTTTCTTTTATGAATCAATTAAATTTATTACTCCCTTCGTGTTACAAGATTTAATGAAGAGTATAATTAATATTTATGTTGTTTTTATTTTTATTATTATTAACATCTTTTTTTTTTCAGAGAAAGATAAAATTTTACCACTAGCATAATTTAGACTTAGACCTTAAATTTTTGTACTGGGTGACATTTAATTAGAGAATTTGTTTTTAAAAATTCTTAACATGTTATTCGTCCTAAGGCCATCTAGGTTCATTCTTTTAACAAAACAACGTGACGTGCCCTTCAGGACGCACTAGGTGCTCCAAGGGTTCCACTCACCTCATCTGTTCACTTGTGCGACATGCCCTTCAGGATGCACTATGTGCTCCAAGGGTGCCACTTGCTTCTTTCTATTTTTCTTGCGCGACGTGCCCTTCAGGATGCACCACGTGCTCCAAGGGTGTCACTCGCCTCTTGACTTACATGGTAGACATAAAAAACCCTTGGAGTCAATACTCTACCAGGTGAACTTGTGGGAGACTAAGGGCCTCTAAGGAATAAGATCCATGCCTTATTGCGCACCCCTTAGAATCATCATGAGCGACTATCGCAGTCTGCCTCGTGCATACACCTCAAATAATCCGACAAGGCTAGTCGATAGGCCATAGGCTCCTTTCTCTCCACAATCTCGAAAGGTCCCATGAATCTAGGAGAGAGTTTAGCTCCCTTCCCAAACTTGATCGAATGTTTGTGCGGTTTAACCCATAGAAAGAATTGATCACTGACCTCATAACTACAGTCGACATGGTGTGCACCGACATAACTCTTCTGTTGATCATGTGCTTCTTTAATCCTTTGCCTTATTGTTTTCATTTTCTCTTCCATTTCTTGGATCACTTCTGGTCCCACCAGGACCCTATCCTCAAGCCGATCCCAACTCAAAGGCGTCTGACATGATCGCCCGTAAAGAAACTTGAAAGGCGCCATCTTAATGGTGCTCTGGTAACTGTTGTTGTAAGTGAACTCCACTAGTGGCAAGAATTCTTCCCAAAGCTTTTGTTGGTCCATCACATACATGCACAACATGTCCTCCAAGGTCTGGTTCACTCGTTTGGTCTACCTGTCAGTCTCCAGGTGATAAACAGTACTAAATTTAAGTTGGGTTCCCAAGGCCTCTTGGAAAATCCAAAATTGGCCAATAAACACTGATCCTTGATTATATATAATCCTCTTAGGCATGCCATGCAGCCTCACAATCTCACAGATGAAAACTCTAGCTATGTCAGGTGCCTGATACATTGTATGCACAGTAATAAAGTGAGCACTTGTGAGAGTGTCTACTACTACGAAAATCGAGTCATGTCTCCTTGCCATCAGTGGAAATCCAACAATAAAATCCATCTAAATAACCTCCCATTTCGATTCCGAGATAGTGTGTGGTTGTAGTAATCCTGTTGGGTGTCTATGTTCAGCCTTTACCTATTGACATTCTAGACATCTGGCCACATAGTTGATTATGTTTGCCTTCATTCCTTTCCAAAAGAATAAGGGTTTAAGGTCTACCCTCATATTCGTGACTCTTAGGTGAGCCATGTAAACTGCTCTATGAGCCTCTCTTAGGATCATCATCCTCAACTCGTCGTTCGATGGTACATAGATCCAATTTTTAAACCTCAATAAACCATCGCTATCAAATGAAAATCCTTCAAATCGTGGCAACATCATTGTGTTTTGTCTGATAAAACCCTCGACCTCTTTGTACCAGTCATTGTCACTCTATAAAGTTAGAATCTTTTCATGTAGATTCATTTGAAGAGGAAGCACCAAAAAGATGCATGGTCTCTAACTCAATGCGTCTACCACTTGGTTAACTGTTCCTTTTATGTAAGTAATCTTGAAGTCATACTCGCTAAGCAATTTCGACCAACGTTGTGTTTGTGCGTTCAGGTCGCTCTGCGTAAAGATGTGTTGTAGTCCATAGTGGTCAGTGTTTAGTTCAAATTTTCATCCAACAAGGTAGTGTCTCCAAACCTTCAAGGAATATATGATGGATAACAACCCCAAATCGTGTGTCGTGTAGTTCTCCTCATGCCTTTTTAGTTTCCTCAAAATGTAAGTGATCACTCGTCCATATTGCATCAAGACTCCACATAAGACTTCCTTGGATTCATCAGTGCATACCAAGAAGTTTGCATCCATGTCCGGGACCTTTACTATTGGTGCTTTCGTAAACAACTCCTTGAGCCTCTGAAATACTTCTGTGCATTTCTCGTTCCAAACAAACTTCTTGTTTTTCTTCTGCAATTCCATGATTGGGTTTGCTATCTTCGAAAACCCCTTGAAAAACCATCGATAGTATCCTTCTAAACCCATGAAGCTATGCACTTCCAGGACATTCATTGACACAGGCCATTCCATAATGGCCTCGACCTTCACTGGATCCACAACAATACCTTCACCGGAGATGACGTGCCCTTGGTAGTGGATGTTCGATTGATAAAATGAGCATTTGGATAACTTCTCATACAATTTGTGCTCTCGCAAACACTGTAGTACCAAGCCCAAGTGCTTGTCATGCTCGTCCGTCGTTCGAGAGTAAATCAAAATATCATCAATGAATAATTGGACGAACTTGTCCAAGTACTCATAGAACACCCCATTCATCAAACTCATAAATACCCCTAGGAAGTTTGTCAGTCCAAATGGTTAAACAGTAAACTCGTAATGTCCAAACCTTGTCTTAAAGGCGGTATTAGGGACATCATCTTCCTTAATCTATAACTGGTGATACCCTGATCGCAAATCGATTATTTGAGAACACCGTCACACCCTTCATTTAATCGAACAGATCATCAATCCTCGGCAACGAATATTGATTCTTGATCGTGGTCTTGTTCAATTGAAGGTATTCAATGTAGAGCCTCCACAACCCATCCTTCTTTCATATGAAAATAAAAGGTGCACCCCACGGTGCCACACTAGGATGTATCAGTCCTAGCTCCAACAACTCCTTTAGTTTCATTCTCAACTCTTGTAACTCTGGGGTTGACATCCAATGAGGCATTCTAGTTATCGGTTCTATTCCCAGTTTTAGGTCTATAGTAAACTCCAATTCCCTCTCTAGCGGCATCCCAGGTAACTCCTCCGGAAATATGTCTGCAAACTCTCTCACCACTTGAATTTGTTCTAAACCTTCAGCTAATTCCTTCTTGTTTAGCGCAAGGATCACATAAATCTTGCACCCCTTGCACATGCTCTTCCGTAGCTGTAAGGAAGAGATGAACCTCAGGGAAAATCCCTGGTTCAGTCCTACAATCACATGTCTATGTCCCTCGTCATCGACCAAGCTCAATCGTTTTGTCTTACAATTGAGTATCGCCTCATGCGATTCCAACCAGTCCATACCAATTATGACATCATAAGATCCTAAGATCGTAACGTACAGGTTGGCCCTTGTGACAAAATCTCTCAGGTTAAGGAAATAGCCCATAACAATTCCTCCAACCTTTTGTTTGGCTCCCATGGCCAACTCTACGAAGCTAAACTTGTCCTATTCGACTGCCTTTACCTTAATCCTTTTTAGCACTGCACCAGAAATAAAAATCTCGGTAGCACTGGGATCTATCAAAATACTAAGGGTTTGGTTAGCGATGGTACTTTTCATATCGAGAATAGTTGACTGATTCTCTGCATGGTGGTTATTCACCACTACATGAATCTGATGGGCCTTGCCCATATCTCCCATGGTAGTGGGTCCGAATGATCCAGATTCTCTAGTCCTCTCCACCAGGTAGTCTCGTTGGTAGTGTGGCTCCCCACATGTCCAACACCCCTTCTTCAGTCCAGTAGTCGTGGTACCCAAAGTAGAAGATGAATACCCATCGGCCTTGAATCCTGGTCTGTCCCGCTGAAAATGCCTAAACTGCTGCTGTTGCGGTCGATGTTGCTGCTGATGTTGTGGTCCCCAATAAGGTGTCTATTGTTGAGGCGTCAATTGTTGAGGTGTAGTGAAATTGGATCCCCTCTAGAAGCCATGATATCCCAACATATGTCTGGCTAGTGTCTAATTCTGTTGTTCTCCAGATGACACCTACCCTGTTGGTCTCGCTGGAGTCCTGGTCTGACCCCCACTGATAATATCCTCCTCTACTATGAGGGCCTTCTGGACGACATCATGCAAGGTTTGAGGCATCAAAATCCTAACCTTTGTACGTAAGTTTCTGTTAAGGCTGAACATGAACATGTTGACCTTAAGTTTCTCAATGATAAAATGCAGAGCATACCAGAGAAGCTCCATAAAATGGGCCTCGTACTCGGTCACCGTATGACTTCCCTATCATAAGGCGTTGAACTCATTGAGCTGACACTCAATGAATTCCTCTGAAAGGTACTTCTCTCGAAACTATTCCTCGAACAATTGCCATGACATGTCTTCGACGACCATGTTCAGCTGTGGTAGGAGCGTCTTCCAACATAGAAGAGTGCTCCCCTTTAGTTGAAAGACCACCATGCAGACCTTCATGTTGGAGGTATAATCACGAAGTGAAAATCACATCGCCATATTCTCTAACCATGCCTCAGCGGTTGCATCGTCCAGGGCACCAATGAACTTGAGAAATTTAACCTTCTCGAGTTCACAGTGAACGCTACTAATACCGATCGGAGCGTGCGATAGAACCTCAGGGGGTGTTGGAACCCTGGCCTCATCTCTGTACAAATGGTTGATCATTGCCTTAGACATGCGCTGAAAATATCTCATCATTCCGACCACATCACCAACTTCTATCTTCTCCTATCCGACAACCTGCTCGTCTCCCTGGGGGTTAGATCCATCAGGCATCGATGCTACTGGAGGCGTCGCGCCTCCTCCCCTAGCACCTCATTGTCTTCCTCCACGACGTCCTCTAACCATGATTACCTACACGAATACAAGTAAACTCAATTAGTAACCTTATAATAAAATCATATCAATGAAAGTTGTAGTGATCCCAAGTTGCGAGTTGAACCCAATATGATACCATATTATACAAACCTCCCATTTCATTATGAAAACAAGACTCACATAACAAGTGCAATTTTTTTTTTTGTGTCTGTATGTAGGAAGGTAATAATGACATTATACTCAGCATCGCAACACGACGACGAACACAACGCATGCAACTCACGCCACAACAAACATAACGACCTAATGTAAAAGAACATCAAGCACCTAGAAGCAATGTACGATGTTCAACCAATGAAGAATAAGAATGACTACCCTCCTGTCCTACCCTACAATGGTTAGGACCTCCCAGACACATAAGAAATGCTAAAGCCTAAGTTCCCATCGGTTTTGACCATTTAAGGTCTCAAGGATGGCGACTGTTCTGAGGAATAAGGAGGTGTCTACATCCCGCCCGACATAAGTAGACCAAGCCTACTAAGCTAAGGACAATCATCCTAACAACCCAATGCACCCAAAATTAATTACAGAAGTAACTAGAACCCTTACAGTGGGCAAACCAATCACATTAAACATTTACAAAACCAAGTACAAACGTTAATTAATAATAAACAACAACACCCTCGCCAGGAAGCACAAGCTAAAAGTGACTTCGTCAACAACCCAACCATTGATCACGTTTAAAATAGTCCAACTGACAATCGTGTTTAACATTGGTTACTCATCCAATAGTAAGTCAATTCCAATTAGCCCATAAATTACAATTTTATATTAACATAAAAATCAACAAGTCTCATTGCCATTAGGTCAATATACACCAATCTAAATTAACATTAAAAGTGTATCAAGTGGGAAAGTCTAAATAATATATAGGTCAACAACGTACCATCAATTTAAACCTTAATGCAATCATACTTGGTAATGACGTGTAAGACATTAACACTTGATACTATATAACATTTAACCAATAGAACTAGTCATTCCACTAGACGATTAGTAGAGAAAATATTAGAGGCTAGTCATTAAAACTTAATATCATAACACAATGATTTGATTGAAGGAGATATAACATTTACTCACTATATTATTACAGTATTTATTTGAAAGTAATACATTTAATCAAAATTATATGACATTGACAAATAATATGGTATTGCCTTAATTTAGCAAGCTTAATCTCTACTTGGGGCAATACTTACTAATCTCATTTAACCATTAATCACAATATAAAAGGGAAATTCTAAATAATCCTAAATTACAATCTAACTATCACTTAACGATATATAACCACATTATCTATATCAAAGAAGAATGCTAAATATGACATTGGTAAACAATTAATTACACATTTCATCTATCTAGTAACTATATCAATATCTAACTGTCTATTCACATAAATAAGGAGACCTCTTGACTAACAACATTGCTGTAGCAGTTAATGTTTGTAGTGAGAACACTGGGTATACTCAATTGCTGGAGAAAGAAGGCTAATACAACCGCAGAAGGATCAACTTGTGGTCATACTACAACAAACTCAATCAACAATTTGATGGCAAAACGAGGTCGTTAAGGATGTAAACACGACCATCCTTAATGGCATGTCATGGTAATAAAATCAGTGTAATAGTAATGAATGAAATTTGTGTAATAGTTAATGAAGTATAAATTCACACTTGTTAGAAATAAAAATTACAGTGCTAGAATTACATTCATGATGCCATCAAGCCAGTGGCTGTACATTTAAATAATTGACGTCAATAAAAATTTTAACGCAAATAACTACAAATGCATTTTCCAAGAATACAATCACATTTCCATTATTACAGTCTTTTCACATTAAGAATGAAGTGCCATTAAATAAATTTGTATTTGGCAATAATAATATTTCATTGCCGGAATAAGGTGGTGGTGCCAAGTTGCGGTAACAACAAGGAGGTAGATGTGACAGTAAGGGTTGTGGTATAAAATATGGGTAACAATAGTGATAATAAAATCTGGGTAACCAAATCATCATAAATAACAACAAGTGAGTCACATTCATTGGGCAAAAACCATGGGCATTTCAACAGCGATACAGTCAACTTCTCAATATCAAAAACGTGGTCACTCTAGCAAGTAAGGTTGCGATTTAAATGGATAAAATCATGGCTGATTTCTATAATAACATAGTCAACTTCTGATTATAAAAAACGTGGTCATTTCGGCAAGTAAAGTTACGATTTAAATGGATAAAATCATGGGTGATTTCTACAACAACAAAGTCAACTTCTGATTATCAAAAACATGGTCATTCCGGAAAGTAAAGTTGCGATTTAATTGGATGAAATCGTGGGTGATTTCTACAGCAACTCAGTCAATTTCGAAGGGCAAAAACATGGCACCCATTAAATTAAAATCGTGGGAATTTGTAACATCCCGCTCTGGCGCAATGAGCAAACTTATTCTTTGAGGACACTTGCTTGCAAGTGACCCGGATTATTATGCTATTAAAACACTTGATTTTGATTATGAGGCGTTATGGGTGGATCACATGTTGTTTTATTGCATTGACATAGATAGGTTCTATTGACTCGGTTTTACTGAGTGTGTAGGATTTTGGACCTCGACGATGCAGAGGCATCGATGGAACCCTTGGACTCCGGATCAAGTTAGGGAGTGTAACATTGGGGTTTGAATGTATTACTGTGATATTAGTGCATCTGATTAGATGATATGATATGGATATATTCTGAAATGATTTATTGATGATACATGCTGATGATAGCTTACTGACCAGACTCACATGTGGAGTAAAGGGGTCACACATGACTATCAGATATGTTGAGGGAGAGGTGTGGAAAACAGCCCTGCCACAACCTACTAGCACTCCCTCCATGGCTCAAACTGTAGGTTGACAATTACCTAGTTTGAGAGGACCCACGATGCTGTGAGGGTAGACTGCGACAGTCGCTCATGATGATTCTAAGGGGAGCACAATAAGGCAGGGGACTTATTCCTTAGAGGCCCTTAGTCTGCCACACGTTCACCTAGCGGAGTATTGACTCCAGGGGTTTTTGATGTCTACCAAGTAAGTCAAGAAGCGAGTGGCACCCTTGGAGCACGTGGTGCATCCTGAAGGGCATGTCGCGTAATAAAAATTGATATAGGTTTAATGGAAAGCCATTAAAACCTGTAAGAAAATTTGGGGACACCTAGGAGTGAGTCTAGGAGTAACTCTAGGTGGGTGAGGGAAATAAAGATAATTAATTAATTAAAGAAACTAATTTATGGAGGAATGAAGGGGATGGGTGACACTTGTATGGGGAGGAATTTTTAGAAATTTAATGATCCAGGTGGATATCAGTGGCCATCCACCTTTTCCAACTGGCTCAAAAGAACTTTCTGGCAATTTTGGCAATTTACTATTTTTAGCAGGTTTTAACTTCCGGGGCCATTTTGAGGGCCTAAATGCAATTTTTTTGAGATTGAGGTTCTCAATGATATATTAAGGCATAATTTTATCCCTCAAAATGAATCTCCTCGATGATACCTTTCCAACGAGCTATCATATTCCTAAAACAGAGATCATAAGCAAAAGTTACGACCCCGGGAAGTTGATGTACTAACTTACCCAAACGGGGCCCACATGACTTTTGGCGCTTCATCTCCTAGGGTTAGGTTTTTGGATGTCTAGGAATTTTGGAATTCT
>ML780913.1:452782-497276 GCA_009831015.1 Picea engelmannii
CACTATAACCAGGACCTTCTCTAACTTTGGCCCGAAGAGCGTGAATGCTCCTCTAATTCCCTCTCGGGAATTCTCTACCCACATCTTACTCCTTACTGATCTCCCTTATCTAATCGAGAAATCAGAATTCACTATCTCGCGAATTCTATAGTCACAACCCTTTACCTTGCGATTCTCCAAACCCCGACATGGGTCAATCACTGACTTTCTTCCCCTTCCTATCGGTATTTTCTCTATCGGCGAATCGCTACTCGCGATGCCAACAAATCGAAACTCAAATCTCCGAAGCCCGATATGTTGCTTCTCCGATGACACCTGCCTTCGTTGCTGATGCTTGGACCCCACACACCTGTAGCGATCAGGAAATCACGGATCAGGAATTTGCGGTTTCCGTGGCACCGTTTCACAGGACCTCCTATGTCCCGAACCCCAATATGCGATGCCAGTTATCAATACCACTCACTATCACCGTGGGACCCTTCGCAATTCGGGACTTCGCGAATCCTCCGCGATCCGTTTGACACCAAAAGTTCCGAAGTGTCGAACCCCGATACTTCGGGATCTTGCACCACGTATCTCCACTGAGATCAACGGTCCTGATCTTCTCGAGAAATCTCTAATCGTGATTTCGTCATATAAGAGTTCCACGACCACGAAAACTCCGATATCCCGATGAGTCGAGTCCCGATAACTCTCCTCCCTGTGCGCCCACGCTTAAACCCTGCGCAAATTATCTGGAATCTGATGGCTGGTGGGATTTCGCCAATCTGTCCGATGAATCCTAGCCGTCGACTCCTCCTCCTTGATGCTTCTTTGAAGAGACAAAGTATTCCTACCGAGACTTGTTCTCCAAGCCTGTGCTTGCAGCTCCCACTCGAAACTCTCTTTGGCACGAACCTTCTACATTCCCACTTGGTGAGATCACAAAGGTTCTATCCCTCTTGATATTATCCTCACTTTACAAGTCTTTATGAGGACTTGTTGCACGCCCTCCTTGCGGTAAAACTCCAAATACGACTAAGTATTGGAACTCTTCGATCATGCACACTCCTGCATCAGAAATCCTTCAACTCTTTGCTCAGAATCGCAACTCTGAGTCTTCGTCCAACCTGCGCACGCCTTGCATGACTCTGGTGTCAAATATGCACTTCTGAGATGAATAGAAACAACAACTTGCTCTAATTGAACTCTACAGTCACGCACTCTTTGCGGATAGATTCAACTGCACTCCTTGCAGGAATTCTCTGGCTCACTTAGAGAAACAATTGAAACTTATTCACTCATTCTCTCAGACTTAAAATCAACCATGAAATCACATACACAGCATATAAAAGCAAGTGCATAACAGGAAGAAAATACTCATGAGCATAACATCAACAATACATAGAGAATAACACAACCATGGAATTGAATCAAAGCTTTTCTATTAATTCAATATCTCTGCATGGTGGTTCTGCTCACAATTTCTCTACTCTGCTCTCTTCTTGCTCCTGTTTCTCATATGTTACAATGTACAAAGAAGGGTGTCTATATCCCGTTTCCCTCTCGAATTCTAAAGCTATCAAATCTACAATAAGTTTCCTATCTACCAACATTAAATCTATTAAATGCCTCAACTACCTAAGGACGAGAGCTTAAAGGCTCAAGGTCCCTTTTACAATTCAAGTGCGCTTATTTATGAATGACTTCATTAAAGAGCGACGCGACAATTTTCAAGTATTTCAAAATGTGTGCTGGCACTGTCCAGCTGTCCTTTCTGGTCCATGCGCTGGCTCGCTTGATGAGTGAGCAATGCTCCTGCATCATACTCCTCGGATTGAAAATATTCATGGTCTCCTATCCATGATCTCCTGCATGGTCTGTCCATGCTTCTGTATAACTACCTCAGTCTCCCAGCTGGCATCTTCCACTGGGTGGTTCTTCCATTTCACCAGGTACTCAAAATACTGCTTTCACCTGGTCTTTCTACCCACTCGTTTGTCCAGTATGCATTCCATCTATGGCTTTTCTGCAACTGGCAATTGTTTCACCCACTGGATCATTGGTTCCTCAGTTCTAGTCTCTGCTTCTCCAGCCCTGCATGGGTATAAGTCCGAAATATTGAATATCGAAGATATCCCGATGCCTTTCGGCAACTCAATCTCGTATGCATTTTCCCCAAATTTCTTCAGAACTTTGCACGACCCAATTTTCTTCATTTCGAGCTTGTTATATGTTCCCCTTGGGAACCTTTCTTTCCTCAGATGTGCCAGAACAAGATCGCCAACTTCGAACTGAAGTTGTCTCCGATGTTGATCTGCTCTGCGCTTATACTCTTGATTTGACTTCTGCAGTCACTGCTTCACCTTGGTGTGAAGTTCCTCCACCGCCTCAGTGAATTCTTATGCGCTCGCGCTGCTAGTCGCACTCTGTTCTGACTCTCTGAGTTCAAAAACTCCCCTCAGTTTTGTTCCATACACAATCTAAAATGGACTCTTGCCTGTACTTCGATTCAGTGAATCGTTGTATGCAAATTCTGCCTATGGAAATATGTTGTCCCAGCTGCTATGGTGCTCTGTCACCAGGCTTCTCAACAAGTCTCCTAGACTTCTTTTGACCACCTCGGTCTGTCCATCTGTCTGCGGATGGTAAGATGAACTAAACACCAAGTTAGTCCCTAGATTCTTCCATAGCGTCCTCCAAAAATGACCTATGAACTTTGTATCCCTGTCCGAGACTATGCTTCTTGGCAATCCATGCAATCTGACGATTTCTTTGAAAAAAAAGTTTGCGATGTGCATCACATCGCTGGTCTTCTGACACGGTATGAAATGTGCCATTTTAGAAAACCTGTCCACCACCACAAAGATGGAATCAACCCCTCTTTGCGTCCTTGGCAAACCCAATACAAAATCCATGATGATTGCCTCCCATGGCCTCTCGAGTATGGGCAATGGTTGATAAAAACCTGTGTTCTGTTTTCTCCCCTTTGCGTGTTGACAAATCCTGCATATGTCAACAAATCGTTTAACATCTTCTCACATGCCCGGCCAAAAATACGATTCGCTCAGCTTTGCGAATGTTTTATCGTGACCAAAGTGCCCTGCTAATCCACCACTATGCTTTTCCTTCACCAAATTCTCCCTCATGGAGAAAATTGGAATACATAGCTGATTGTCTCGAAACAACAATCCATCCTGGATCATGTAGTCTATCCAAGGACTCCGATATCTGAGAACTGGATTCTCAGCTGCTTCGTATGCTTCTCCAAATTTTGCATCTCCTGCGTACATGTCCTTCAGCTTTTCAAAACCCAAGGTCTTGACTTTGAACTCCTGCAACAACAAACATTTCCTGCTCAAAGCATCAACCACTTTGTTAGCAGTTCCTGAAATGTGTTTAATCACAAACGTGAAATTTTGCATGTACTCTACCCATTTTGCATGTTTCTGGTTCAACTTCTCCTATTGACTCATAAACTGCAATGCATGATTATCGTTGTACAATACAAATTCCTTGGGTACCAAGTAATGCCTCCACTTCTTTAAGGCCTGTATGATGGCATAAAACTCTTTATCATATGTGGAGTATTTCATCTTTGCATCATCCAGCTTCTCGCTGAAATATGCAACTGGCCTGTCATCCTGACTCAAGACCCCTCCTATGGCATACCCACTGGCATCACATTTCACCTGAAATGTCTTCTGAAAATTAGGCAACACCAAAATTGGTTGCTCTGTGATCCTTCGCTTCAACAGATTGAAGCTCCTTTCGGCCTCTGTTGTCTAGTGAAAAGTCTTGTGTCTCTTCTTCACTGTGTCCATCATCACGACGCTAATTCCACTAAAATTCCTAATGAATTTCCTGTAGAAACTAGACAAACCATGAAAACTCCTCACCTTGAAAACATTTCTCGGTGATGGCCAATTCTTAATCACTTCCACCTTTTCAGGATCCATCTTCAATTCATTCGCCGAAATTACAAAGCCCAAATAAATGAGCGCTGTCTTTATGAAGGAACACTTCTTCATGTTGACCAACAGCTTCTCCTGCTGCAGTATTCTCATCACAATGGCCAAATGCTTTAAATGTTCAGCCTTGGTCTTACTGAAAACCAGTATGTCGTCCAGATATACAACTACAAATTTCCCGATGAATTCCCTCAGGACTTCATTCATTAGCCTCATGAATGTGCTTGGCGCGTTGGTCAAACCAAAAGGCATGACAAGACATTCATACAAACCCTCATTTGTCTTGAATGTTGTCTTCCATTCGTCACCTTCTCTCATGCGAATCTGGTGATATCCGCTCTTGAGATCAATCTTTGAAAAGTAATTTGCCCCATTCAGGCAATCCATCAGATCATCCATTCTTGGCAGTGGAAATTTGTACCTGATGGTGATTTTATTGATCGTTCTAGAGTCTGTACACATCCTCCAGCCTCCATCCTTCTTTGGACTCAGTACCATTGGAACAACACATGAACTCAGACTCTCTCTGACCAATCCTTTGTCCAGCAGATCCTGTACCTGCCTTTTGACCTCCTCGTTTTCTTGCGGCATCAACCTGTACGCGGCTTTGTTCGGAAAACTCGCTCCTGGTATGAGGTCTATGTGGTGACTCACACTCCTCATCGGCGGAAACAAACGAGGTAGTTCGTCCACGATGATGTCAGCGAACTCTCGCAGCAGTTCCTGAATCTCTTCTGGCAAGTCAACCACTCTTGTGCTAGTCAGGACAATTCTTGGTTTCCTGACCATAAAGAATTGTGGATCTTCTTTCTTCTCCATATCATTGAGAAGTTCCTTCCCACTCATGAGAAGTATCGTATTTCTCACTTCCGACTTCACTTCTTTATCCTTTATCGGAAGCAACCTGTGTGTTCTCCCATCCTTCTCCAAGGTATATGTGTTCATCCTCCCATCATGAACAACATTTTTGTCATATTGCCATGGTCTACCCAGCAATAGATGACATACATCCATGGGAATAACATCACACAAAGTTTTATCATTATAGCCCCCTATTTTTAATTCAACCAAGCATTGTTTAGTGACACTCACTTGATGCCCTTTCTGCAGCCATGAAACTTTATATGGGCTCGGGTGATCGGTTGTTTCCAGCTCTAATTTTTCCACCATCTCGGTTGAAACGAGATTTCTAGTGCTTCCGCTGTCCATGATGACCTTACATTTCCGGTCCCTGGCTATGCAATCTGTCCTGAACAGTCTTCTCCTCTGAGCTACATTCTCCACTTCTTTCTCAGGTGTTAAGAGAAGTTTATGCATTCCAAGCGATCTTCCGTTTTCTGCATCTTCATTCTCAGCATCACGCCTCTACGCCTCAGTGATGTGAGATTCTCCTCCGGCTTTTTTTTTCTCTGGACACTCAGAGGACTTGTGCCCATTCTTTCCACATGTAAAACATGTGATCACTCCGCCTCTACCTCTACCTCGACCTCTAGTACGAGGAAGAGTATTTGCATCAGCATAATCTCCTCACTGATCAGTCTGTTGTCTTCTCTGTTCAACCTATGGTTGTCCTCGTTGTGAGGTTCCACCTCTTTCAATCTTACCCTGAGGCTTATTCCATTCCTCTTTGGGCTTCTGGTATTTCTCCTGGGCAACTGCCTTTCCTATGGGATGACTTCTGCCTCGCCCTCACTGTCCTTGCTTGCGGCTCATCTTCTCTTCGGCCTTTAGAGCCATCTGATAAGCATCCTCCACCGTCCTGATGGTAACCATGCTTAACTCATCCTGAATTTCATATCTCAAACCATTCAGGTATCTTGCCACCTTCTCATCATCGCTCTCCCGATGACCTGCTCTAATATTGAGTCTGTAAAATTCTTCGGTGTACTCCTTCACCGTCATCAACTTCTGTGTCAGGTTCTGCATTCGCCTGAACAGTGTGATCTGGTAATCTCTCGGGATTAATTTCACTTTCATCTTCGCGATCATCCTGTCCCAGCTCTTGATCTTTTGTTTTCCTTTGGAATGTCTATTTGCCTGTAGCTCGTCCCACCATAGTGATGCATGTCCCTTCAACCGGGTGACCGCATGTATGACTTTCTTGTCTTCTTCGATTTCCTCATAATCGAAGTAGGTGTCAAGAGCTCGGATCCAATCCAACAACTCTTCTGCATTCAAACTTCCCTCATAGACTGGAATATCCATTTTCGCCTTTGCACCCATTCCGGCTATGGCTTTGATCAATCACTCGGTTGATGCCTCCTCTGTTGCGACTTCTTCTGCATGTCCAACTTCCTCTTCAACCTCGGAATCACTAAGATCCCCTACGCCAACTCCGCGTCTCTGCGCCATCTCCATCTCCTCGAGTCTTTCTCGAAGATCTCTCATTTGGCGCTCCATTTCTGGATTTCCTGTCAGCCTACCTCTTCTTCGCGCATCCCTGTCCTCTGGACTAGGTGACTGCCTTTCCCTTCTAGGCGGAATGATGCCTTCTCTTCTCTGCTACTGAAGCAAAGACTTCCCGCTCTGATACCACTTGATGCAAACCTTCTCCACTCCCCCCCCCGGAGAACGATCGTGATAACCAGGACCTTCTCTAACTTTGGCCTGAAGAGCGTGAATGCTCCTCTAATTCCCTCTCGGGAATTATCTTCCCACAACTTACTCCTTACTGACCTCCCTTATCTAATCAGGAAATTGAAATTCACTATCTCGCGAATTCTGTAGTCACAACCCTTTACCTTGCAATTCTCCGAACCCCGACATGGGTCAATCGCTGACTTTCTTCCCCTTCCTATCGGTATTTTCTCTATCGGTGAATCGCTACTTGTGATGCCAAAAAATCAAAACTCAAATCTCTGAAACCTGATATGTCGATTCTCCAATGACACCTGCCTTCGTTGCTAACGCTTGGACCCCACACACCTGTAGCGATTCGGAAATCGCGGATCGAGAATTCGCAGTTTCCGTGGCACCATTTCACAAGACCTGCTAAGTCCATATCCCCGATATGCGATGCCACCTATCAATACCACCCACTATCACCGTGGGACCTGTCGTAATTCGGGACCTCATGAATCCTCCGCGATCCCTTCAACACCAAAAGTTCCGAAGTGCCGAACCCCGATCCTTCGGGATCTTGCACCACATATCTCCACTGAGATCAACGGTCTTGATCTTCTCGAGAAATCGCTAATCGCCATTT
This sequence comes from Picea engelmannii, assembly GCA_009831015.1. NCBI lineage: Eukaryota > Viridiplantae > Streptophyta > Pinopsida > Pinales > Pinaceae > Picea > Picea engelmannii. The sequence continues at coordinate 459,938 of ML780913.1, forward strand.
CGTCATATAAGAGTTCCACGACCACGGAAACTCCGATATCCCGATGAGTCGAGTCTCGATAGCTCTCCTCCCTGTGCGCCCATGCTTAAACCCTGTGCAACTTATCCGAAATCTGATGGCTAGCGAGATTTCGCTAATCTGTCCGGTGAATCCTTGCCATCGACTCCTCCTCCTTGATGCTTCTTTGAAGCGACAAAGTATTCCTGCTGAGACTTGTTCTCCAAGCCCGTGCTTGCATCTCCCACTCGAAACTCTCTTTGGCACGAACGTTCTACATTCCCGCTTGGTGAGATCACAAAGGTTCTATCCCTCTTGAGCTTATCCTCACTTTACAAGTCTTTATGAGGAATTTTTGCACGCCCTCCTTGCGGAAAAACTCCAAATACGATTAAGTATTGGAACTCTTCGATCCTGCGCACTCCTGCAGTAGAAATCCTTCAACTCTTTGCTCAGAATCGCAACTCTGAGTCGTCGTCCAGCCTGCGCACGCCTTGCACGACTCTGGTGTCAAATATACACTTCTGAGATGAATAGAAACAACAACTTGCTCTAATTGAACCCTACAGTCACGCACTCTTTGCAGACAGATTCAACTTCACTCCTTGCAGGAATTCTCTGTATCACTTAGAGAAACAATTGAAACTTATTCACTCATTCTCTCAGACTTCAAATCAACCATGAAATCACATACACATCATATAAAATCAAGTGCACAACAAGAAGCAAATACTCATGAGCATAACATCAACAATACACAGAGAATAACACAACCATGGAATTGAATCAAAGCTTTTCTATTAATTCAATATCTCTACATGGTGGTTCTGCTCACAATTTATCTGCTCTGCTCTCTTCTTGCTCTTGTTTTACATATGTTACAATGTACAAAGGAGGGTGTCTATATCCCCTTTCCCTCTCGAATTCTAAAGCTATCAAATCTACAATAAATTTCCTATATACCAACATTAAATCTATTAAATGCCTCAACTACCTAAGGACGAGAGCTTAAAGGCTCAAGGTCCCTTTTACAATACAAGTGCGCTTCTTTATGAATGACTTCATTAAAGAGCGGCGCGACAATTTTCAAGTATTTCAAAATGTGTGCTGGCGCTATCCAGCTATCCTTTCTGGTCCATGCGCTGGCTCGCTTGATGAGTGAGCAATGCTCCTGCATCACTAACCCTACCATTACATTAGTAATTTCTTCAATAAAGAAATAGAAAGTTTGATTGACCCATTATTTAGACTAAATCCTTGTAAACTGGGAATATAAAAATGAATCTTCAAAATATTTATTATGGTTACTACTCCCATCATAGAAGATATTAATGGAGTATCACTCAAAACCTTTAAGGAATATTTTTCAACGAATGTATTACTCTTTTTCATGCTTAGTATTTAAGTCAAGGGTAGAAGGTTAAAGGGTCAAACCCATTCTCAAATATTTTACTTACACATAGCCATATCCTATTGAAGATTCATCTAATGATTCTCCATTATTATTATTCCATGTAGGAAGGGATTGCACATGAGATGTCCAAACCTTCCTCTAATTTAATATTCTCATTTATCAAGAGTAAAAGGAAGGATTAGGAAGTAATTTGTCTAGATTAATATTCACATTTGAATGGAAGTTGAAGAATGGATAGTTGACCCATTTTATAGATTAATATTTTTATCAATTATCATTTTCATCCAGGGAATGAAAAAGGAATAGTTTTCCAGCTCTTATTTAGACTTGATTTTTTCCCATATGCTAGGTTGATTACTTATAGCTCTATTTTACTCAATTGTTTGTACATTGTAAGACACCCAACCCCCTAAGTAATTTCTAAGGGATGGGGCATAAAAAGTTTCTCTTATCTTCCATAGAGTACCACCCTAATTAAAGGCCTCCATTGTTTTCTTCTCATCAATATATTTCCAATGATATTAATTTTCCTCTAACAAACTTCTAGATTGAAAATTAGGGTTATTTGAAATTCAAGGCACTGAGGCCCATATAGGCGTCCATAGAGTGCCACGTATCACTTTAGGACAGGATGCCTTTGTAACCCCCGGTGATAAGACCCACTGTGCCAATAATGTGGCCCAATGGGATGATGCCATGTGACACATAGGTTCCCCGATGTATCAGGGTATATGTGTTTGTCAAAAAAATCCATTTATTAAAACCCCTAACGCCCTCATACTTCGATATTAAACCCTTGATGTCAATGATGATGTCATCTTGACATCAATGTGTACACAATATCATGTATCAACATATCTATTAGATTGCATAAGTCACAATTAACAAAACTTTTGATACTTCGATATCCAATATGACTTATGTCCAGCCCAACGCCACATGGACTCTTACAAGAGGTCCACATCACGCCACATGACACCTGCCATGTGGCCTTAGCCATGTATCCTTCTCTTTTCAACCTCCTATAAATTTTAGTTAATGTCACATGTCACTCTAGAAGTGGTCCATGTATCATTTAGGTTAATTATCACAATCGTAATCATAATAATCCATAACCTTATCCATAATCATGATTAAATTCTCCTTAAATCTCCATTATATCTTAAAATTATTAGTAACACTAATAAAACCCAATTATTAATCACATTAATTAAACCTAATACAAATTAAAAAATAATTAAGATCCATTGCCAATTAACATTACAAACCAATCACAAATTAACTAAAGTGATTACGAACTCAATAATTAATTAAAAGAAATAATAAATCCAAACTCCAAATTCCAATATCTAGTAATTCCCAAAAGTCTTCATTTATAAGTTTAATAGACATCTAGATGGTACATATGGGGGGATTAATATATTGAGTTAATATTATTTCACGTGGCCTCGGGAAAGGTTCCTATGTCTCTCCCTTCATAATAATAATAATAGTAATAATCTATTTTTAAGGTCACGACCAAGCCAGCACACCAAATTTGGTGTATGAGACCCCCTTGTTTGTGGGACAATGGACCCCCTCCACCCAGTGATTTGACTGGTAAAGTCTACGAAGATATACATACCCTACCCCCCTCTGGATTTGAACCTGTGACCTCTTAAGAGGAAACACATGTTCTTAACCATTAGGCCCACTCACTTAAGTTTTCCTTTTTATATACTTTTAGTAGATATTTAGATACCCCATAAAGGGTGTATAATATATACTATAATAGATTTGACTTGAATGAAGGAATGAAATGAAAATTTGTGAAATAAAATATTACATATAATATATCTTTATATCGGCTATCTAAAGAGCTCTAAAAATTCATTTCTTTAAATTTATTTCTTTTAGCTCCATATTTCCAATGATATATGGTTTAATAACACTTAGTAAAAATGTATAAGCTTTCAAACATTTTTTTTTTTAATTAATCCAGTCCAAATTTTTTCTTTTTTATGTTATTTCATTTACAATTTGATTTATATGCAATATTAAAATTTGCATATATAATTCTTATTTTTATTATTTTTATTTGAAAAATCAATGGGAAACATTAAGTGTATTTTACCTCCCACCATATTTTAAGGGAGTTTTGGTTTAAGGTAAGAAATTCTTCACAGTAAACTCTAAATTTCTACCACTAGTTACTACCCACCACAAATTAAGGGATTCTTCCCTAAATTGTAGGGAATTTTGTGCCCTTCATAAACACAACTTATGATTATAATTTTACCTGTAAATCATATGAAAATGTCAAATTTGCCATATTTTTCAAAACACAATTTAATATAAATGTTTATAAATACCCAAACAAAATTCACTAGATTTTGTATTTTTATTTGAATGAGGAAATTGTATATTTATTTCCCATTCTTTTCTTAATATCTATTTAAAAATATTTTTGTGTCTTTTCAATGTTTGGCCTATCCTCCTAAAGCCAAAAAAAGGTATGAAATTCTCTCTAACTCTGGTACTTAGAAATTTTTTGTAGGTCAGCAGAGTGGCCAAAGCCATCTGACATGTCTTCATGTTTATAACAACAATTATTTTTCCCTATTTTTAGGTTTTTGTGTGAAGAAAATAATGGCCTATTCTTCGTTGCAAACACTTGGATTCTTATTATATTGTAGGTGAGATGAAAGTGCTTAGTAAGAAAATATTGAGTTGTCATAGATATGGTAGTCAGCCTATTATAGCATTCCAATATCAATTTAATGAAAGTACAGTTAGTAGGTAAAGTTATCAACACAATACTTTTAAGCTATAAAACTCTCATAATCATATTAATTTATCAAGATATCATTTAATAGGATATGGAATTCACACCCCTTATAATACATTTTGCAATATTAATGAACTTAAAATTTGCAGAAATTAAACAAAAAAATACTTATTTGAAAGCTAGAAAGTACTTAGAGCTGCTAAGGGGTGTGCCACTTTGGATGCAACCATAGGCATAGATGCACCTGTTATATAGTTGGACACCCCCTAATGAAAGTATGATGCCATGAGGAAAAAATATTTTACTCAAGAAATGAGAAAGGATGAAGGTTACTCTCCTTCATCTACAGGAACTAGGAAAGCCAAGTATTCAATCCACCAACCAAGGGGCACTTCTCTTTCCATGAACAACCACAAAAGATAACATACACAATACAAGGGATGCCTTCCACTTCCCAGTAATTCCTCAACTCCCTCCCCTCTCACTGCCTCCATGTTTTCTCAACCAATAACTGAAAATTTGCAAACCCATTTATCATCTTGATTTGAATACAGTTGACAATGATTCATGCACCCAGAAAACACATTCCTTCACTTCTCTTTTATTTAATAACGACTATAGGAGTTTGACGCACTCTTCTCCTATCATATCTGGTGTAGCTCGTGCCACCCAGCACGTCCGCAACCACCAGGACCTTCTCTTTCCTCAGCCCGAAGAGATGAACCGCTCTTCAAATCCCTTATCGGGACTTTTTTGCACCCACAGGATGCTTCTCCAACGATCTCCCTTTACTTTATCGGGAAATTGGAACTCACTTGATCGCGAGTCCTGAGCTCACAGATTCGTGTCTCATAAATCCACGAAACCCGATGGAATATCCACTTCACGCCTTCCTCGTCTCCTATCGGGAATTACCCTATCGGGAAATCGGTACTCACACGGTCGTGAGTCACTTCTCTCACGAATCTCTGATTCTCGAACTCTGATTCCACCTGTCCTCTGTGTTGTTGCTTGGACCCCATGCTTCTGGGTAAATTGGGAAATCGCATTTTAGGAATTCACAATTTTTGTTGCATCGATCCACAGGACCTCCCAAGTCCTGAAATACGATATGTGATGCCACCTGTCGTCTGCTCATGACGAGACTCAATCCTCCGACACCTGTACTCCACTAGGTGCTTTTAACCCTCTCAGGAAATCGCAAATCACGATTCCAAAATACACAGGACTCTTGTCTCCGGAAATCTCGAAGTGCCAAACTCTGATTCCACTAGATCCTCGGACACGCGTCTTGCGGATCAACGGCTCCGATCACGTCGAGAAATCGTTAATCGCGATTTCAATGTGCAAAGTCCCTATCTCCAGAATCTTGATTCTCCGATTCGCGATCCTTGGGATCTCTTTCCACGTGCCCCTGTTGAAATCAGCGGTTGAGATATTTTCAGGAAATCGTTGGTCGCAATGTTAGGCAGGAGACTCTTGTCTCTAGAAACTCCGATCCTCCGATGAGCCGAGTCCCGATGAATCTCGGGCTCCTCCCCTGCACGGTAAGACTTAACCCATGTGAAACTTTCCCAGATCTAACGATGGACAGGGATTCGTTGTTTTCTCCTGCGAATCTTGACCGTCGATTCTCCTTCTCGAGGATTTCCTGGGATGGATGAGAGTTCCTTCTAAGGACTTGCTTTCCAAGCCTGCGCCTGCAAACTCTGCTTGACCCTTCCTCGATCCAACTTCCTGTGTTCTCTTTCAATAATATCATGATGGTACTCTCCCTCCTGAGCTTACTCAATATACTTCTTTCAGAGGGATGTGCGCACAACCCTTGCGCTCGACATTCAACAACTTTCCAAGTGTTGGGTCTTTCAGACTCTGCACACTTCCTACAGCAACAATCTCTAGCTTCCTTTACTCAGATTAACAACTGAGACCTCTTCTTCCAGTCTGTACACTCTTTTCACAACTTCAGCAACCCAAATCAACTTCTGGGCAAATAAGAACAAAAGTTAAACTACTGAGCCTTCATCGACGCACTCCTTGCGGATGAATTCAACTGCACACCTTGCAGGAATCTCCTGGCTTAGATAGAGAAAAAATTGAAACTTATTCTCTCTCAGACCTCAGTTTAAGACCTGAAATCACATGCACAACATATACCAAGCAAATGCATAACCATAAAACAAACATTCATGAGCACATAAATCACATACACAGAGAAACAAAACCAGCCATGAATTTGAACCAGAACTTTCTTCTATTAATTCAAATGCTTGTACATGGGTGTTCTTCACAAATTTCTCTGCTTTCTTTTCTCTTCTGAATACTTGATTCTAATGTTATAATGATACAATGAGGGTGTCTATATCCATTTTCCCTCTCGGACTTTAAAACTGTCAAATCTGGAAATAAAATCCTCTCTACCTACATTAAGTCTATTAAATGCCTCCTATCTATTCCAAACAAGAGCGTATGGCTCGAGGTCTGATACAACATACAAAAGGAGCTCCTTCATAAAGGATTCATTTAAGACTTGCACTACAATCCCAAAGCACTTTCAAAAATTTGGGTTTGTTTATCCAGCTGATCTTTCGCTTGATGTGTTGGCTTGCTTGTTGAGTTGGCGATGCTCCTGCATCATACTCCTCGGCTTGAAAACTTTCATGGGCTCCTATCCATGAGCTTCTGCACGTTCTGTCCATGCTTTTGAATAACTGCTTCTATCTCCCAGCTGGCATCTTCCACTGGATGATTCTTCCATTTCACCAGATACTCGAAGTATTGCTTCCGTCTGGTCCTTTTGCTTACCCTCTTTTCTAGTATATACTCCATCTGTGGCTTCTCTTGAATCAACATCTTCTTCTGCCACTGGATTTTTGGCTATTCATCACTTCCATCTCCTGCTTCCTCAACCTTATAGGGATATAATTCTGAAACATTGAATGTCAGAGATATTCCGATCTCATCCACCAATTCAATCTCATAAGAATTTTCTCCCAACTTCTTTAGGACTCTACATGGCCCAATTTTCTTCATCTTCATCTTGTTGTATGTTCCCCTTGGGAACCTTTCTTTCCTCAGATGTGCTAGAACTAGATCACCAACTTCGAATTGAAGTTGTCTCTGATGTTGATCCGCTCTGCGCTTATATTCCCGATTTGATTCCTGCAATCGCTGCTTCACCCTGCTGTGAAGTTCTTCCATCGCCTCTGCGAAATTTTCAGTGCTTGTGCTCTTAGTCATTATCTGCTCTGAGTCCCTCAGCTCAGATACTCCTCTTGGATGTCTGCCATATACAATCTGAAATGGACTTTTTCCTGTGCTTCTGTTTACTGAATCATTGTAAGAAAACTCTGCCTGTGGTAACACATTGTCCCAGCTGCTGTGGTGCTCTGTTACCAAGCTTCTTAATAAATCTCCCAGACTTCAATTTACAACCTCTGTCTTCCCATCCGTCTGAGGATGATAGGCTGAACTAAACATCAAATTAGTTCGCATCTTCTTCCACAGTGTCCTCCATAAATGTCCAATGAACTTTGTATCCCTGTCCGATACAATGCTTCTGGTTAAACCATGAAGTCTAACAATCTCCTTAAAGAACAAGTTTGTGATATGCATCGCATCGCTGGTCTTCTGGCAAGGAATAAAATGTGCGCATATTCAACTAGAAGTATGCTTTGCTCATCTTTGCAAATGTCTTGTCGTGGCCAAAGTGCCCTGCTAATCCACCACTGTGCTTTTCTTTTAAAAGATTCTCCCTCATGGAGAAATTCGGAATGCATGACTGATTTCCTTTGATCAACAGTCCATTTTGGATCATGTAATCTATCCACGGGCTTGTGTCTCTGAGAACTGGATTCTCAGCTACCTCATATGCCTCTACAAAATCTGCATCTCCTTTTTACATGTCCTTAAGGTTTTCAAAACCCAATGTCTTGACTCGAAATTCCTGCAGCAACAAACACTTCCTTCTCAAAGCATCAGCCACTTTGTTAGCAGTCCCTGAAATGTGTTTAATTACAAATGTAAAATTCTGCATATACTCTACCCATTTTGCATGTTTCTGATTCAACTTCTCCTGCTGAGTCACAAACTGTAATGCATGATTATCGCTATACAGAACAAATTCTTTTGGGATCAAGTAATGCCTCCACTTCTTCAATGCCTGTATGATAGCATAAAATTCTTTATCATACGTTGAATACTTTACTTTTTCCTTATCCAGCTTCTCGCTGAAATATGCAATTGGTCTGTCCTCCTGGCTCAAGATCGCTCCTATGGAAAAGCCACTTGCATCACATTTCACTTGGAATACCTTTGCAAAATCTGGCAGCACTAAAGCTGGCTGCTCTGTGAGCTTTCACTTCAACAGATTGAAGCCCTTCTCTGCCTCATCAGTCCAATGAAAATATTTATGTATTTTCTTGAATGTGTCCATCATTGTTGTGCTAATTCCACTGAAATCCCTGATGAATTTTCTGTAGAAACAAGCCAATCCGTGGAAACTTCTCACCTCGAAAATATTTCTCGGTGATGGCCAATTTTTAATCACCTCCAATTTACTTGGATCCATCTTCAATTCATTTGTCGATATGACAAACCCCAAGTAAACGAGTTATGTCTTCATAAATGAAGATTTCCTCATGTTGATTAGCAGCTTCTCTTGCTGTAGCTTCCTCATTACTACAACTAAATGCTTCAGATGTTCTTCTTTTGATTTGCTGAAAATCAATATGTCATCTAAATAAACAATGAAAAATTTACCAATGAATTCCTTCAACACTTCATTCATCAGTCTCATGAATGTGCTTGGCTCATTCATCAAACCAAATGGCATGACTAGCCATTCGTATAACCCTTCATTGGTTTTGAAGGTTGTCTTCCATTCATCGCCTTCCCTCATGCGAATCTGATGGTATCCGCTTTTCAAATCTACCTTTGAAAAAATTTTAGCTCCACTCAAACAGTCCATTAAGTCATCCATCCATGGCAATGGAAACCTAGACCTGATGGTTATCTTATTGATGGCTCTGGAATTAGTGCACATTCTCCAACCTCCATCCTTCTTTGGACTCAGTACCATTGGAATGGCACACAGACTTAAACTTTCCCTGATCAGTCCTTTATCTAGCAGTTCCTGCACCTGCCTTTTGACCTCTTCATTCTCCTGTGGCGTCAACCTGTACGCTTCTTTGTTCAACAAACTAGCTCCTGGTATGAGGTCTATATGATGGCTCACACTCCTCATCGGTGAAAACGAATGAGGTAATTCGTCCACCACTATATCAGCGAACTCTTCCAGCAGTTCTTGAATTTCCTCTGGCAGATCGTCCACTCTTGTGCTAGTCAAAACAACTTTTGGTTTCCTGACCACAAAGAATTGTGGATCCTCCTTTTTCTTTACTTCTGCCAGAAGTTCCTTCCCACTCATGAGAAGTACCCTATTGTTCACTTCCGGTTGCACTTCCTTATCTTTTATCGAAAGTAACATGTGTGTTCTCCCATTCTTCTCCAAAGTGTACGTATTCATTTTCCCATCATGAATTGCGTTTCTGTCATATTTCCATGGTCTGCCTAGCAATAAGTGACATACATCCATAGGAATAACATCACAGAGTATTTTATCATTATATCCTCCTATCTTGATGTCCACTAAGCATTGTTTAGTGACACTCACCTGATGTCCCTTCTATAGCCATGAAAATTTATATGGACTCGGGTGATCAGTAGTCTCCAACTCTAGTTTCTCCACCATCTCGGTTGAAACGAGATTGTCGGTGCTTCCGTTGTCCATAATGACCTTACATTTCCTGTCCTTGGTATTGCATGTGGTTCTGAACAGTCTGCTTCTCTGAGCTGTGTCCTCCACCTCCTTCTTGGGTGTTAAGAGAACTTTACGCATCATCAATGACCTTCCGTCTTCTGCGTCTTCTGCTTCAGCAGCTCGCCTCTGTGCCTCGGCGATGTGAGCTTCCCCTTTATCTATCTTCCTATCTGGACAATCAACTACTTTGTGTCCATTTTTCCCACATGTGTAGCATGTGATGACTCCTCTTCTACCTCTTCCTCTACCTTTGGTACGAGGAAAAGTATTAACATCAGCGTATCCTCCGCTCTGTTCTACCGGTTGCCTTTGATGTTCAGTGTGCTGACTTCGCTGAGAACTTCCACCTCTTTCCATTCTTGTCTGAGGCTTCTTCAAGTCATCCATAGATTTTTGGAACCTGTCTTGGGCAACTGATTTTCCTCTCGGCTAGCTCTTGCCTCGGCCTCGCTGTGCTAGCTTACGGCTTAGCTTTTCTTCTTCCTTCAACGCCATTTGATACGCATCCTCCACTGTTCTGATGGTTGTCATACTCATCTCATCTTGGATATCGTATCTTAAGCCATTCATATATCTGGCAACTTTTTCATCATCGCTTTCCCGATGACCTACTCTGATATTGAGCTTGTAGAATTCTTCGGTATACTCCTTCACCGTCATCAACTTCTGTCTCAGGTTCTGCATTCTCTTGAACAAAGTGATTTGATAATCCTTTGGGATGAATTTTTCCTTCATCTTTGCAATCATTCGATCCTAGCTTTTGATCTTTTGCTTGCCTTTGGAACGTCTATCTACCTGAAGCTTGTCCCACCATAATGTTGCATGTCCTTTCAATTTAGTGACAACATGCCTGACCTTTTTATCCTCTTCGATGTCCTCATAATCGAAGTAGGTGTCAAGAGCTCTAATCTAGTCCAACAACTCTTCTGCATCCAGACTTCCTTCATAGATTGAAATGTCCATTTTTGTCTTTGAAATCATCTGGGCGATAGCTTTAATCAATCACTCATTGGCTGCATCCTCGGCTGCAAGTTCTCCCTGTTGTTCGGCTTCAATTTCACCTTCAGAGTCGCTCAGATCTCTAGCATTTGTTGTGCATCTCTGCGCTGCTTCCATATCTTCCAATCTCACTCTGAGATTGTGTATCTGTCTCTCCATATCCGGATTTCCTGCCAACCTACCTCTTCTTCGCACCTCCCTATCTTCTGGATCTGGTGACTGTCTTTCCCTTCTGGGTGGCATGGTGAATTCTTCTTTCTTCCTGTTATAGAGAATAGAGATTTCATTACTCTGATACCAATCTGGTGTGTATCAGAGTGCTTCTTTCCTCCTTGTTCTCCCTCTATCTGAAGTATACAAATAGAGACTCGCTCTGGCACCACTTTGGTGCAGCTCACACCACCCAACACGTACGCAACCACCAGGACCTTCTCTTTCCTCGGCCCGAAGAGCTGAACCGCTCTTCAAATCCCTTATCGGGACTTTTCTGCACCCACAGGATGCTTCTCCGACGATCTCCATTTACTTTATTGGGAAATCAGAACTCACTTGATCGCGAGTCCTGCGTTCACGGATTCGGGTCTCATAAATCCCCGAAACCCGATGGAATATCCACTTCATGCCTTCCTCGTCTCCTATCGGGAAATCGGTACTCACGCGGTCGTGAGTCACTGCCACCTGTCCTCTATGTTGTCCACCTGTCATGAGTCACTGCCACTTGTACGGAACTCTGATGCCACCTGTCCTCTGCGCCGTCACTTGGACCCCACACTTCCGGGTAAATCGGGAAATCACATTTCGGGAATTCGCAATTTCTGTTGCATCGATCCACAGGACCTCCCAAGTCTTGAACTCCGATATGCGATGCCACCTGTCATTTTCTCACGATGAGACTCAATCCTCCAACACCTGTACTCCACTAGGCACTTTTAACCCTGTCAGGAAATTGCGAATCGCGATTCCAAAATACAAAGGACTCTTGTCTCTGGAAATCCTGAAGTGTCGAACTCCGATTCCACTGGATCCTCAGACACACGTCCTGTGGATCAACGAATCTGATCGCGTCGAGAAATCACTAATCATGATTTCAACGTGAAAAGTCCCTATCTCCGGAATCTTGATTCTCCGATTCGTGATCCTTGGGATCTCTTGCCACGTGCCCCTGTTGAAATCAACGGTTGATATCTTTTTAGGAAATCACTGGTTGCGATGTTAGGCATGAGACTCTTGTCTCTGGAAACTCCGATCCTCCGATGAGCCGAGTCCCGATGACTCTCGAGCTCCTTCCCTGCATGATAAGACTTAACCCGTGTGCAACTTTCCCAGATCTGATGGCAGACGGGGATTCGTTTTTTTCTCCTGCGAATATTGACCGTCGATTCTCCTTCTCGAGGATTTCCTGGGATGGTTGAGAGTTCCTTCTAAGGACTTGCTTTCCAAGCCTGCGCCTGCAAACTCTGCTTGACCCTTCCTCGATCCAACTTCCTGTGTTCTCTTTCAATAATATCACGATGGTACTCTCCCTCCTGAGCTTACTCACTCTACTTCTTTCAGATGGATGTGCGCACAACCGTTGCGCTCGACATTCAACAACTTTCCAAGTGTTGGGTCTTTCAGACTCTGCGCACTTCCTGCAGCAACAGTCTCTAGCTTCCTTTACTCATATTAACAACTGAGACCTCTTCTTCCAGTCTGCGCACTCTTTGCACAACTTCGGAAACCCAAATCAACTTCTGGGCAAATAAGAACAAAAGTTCAACTACTAAGCCTTCATCAACGCACTCCTTGCGGATGAATTCAACTGCACACCTTGCAGGAATCTCCTGGATTAGATAGAGAAACAATTGAAACTTATTCTCTCTCAGACCTCAGTTTAAGACCTGAAATCACATGCACAACATATACCAAGCAAATGCATGACCAGAAAACAGACATTCATGAGCACATAAATCACATACACAGAGAAACAACACCAACCATGAATTTGAACCAGAACTTTCTTCTATTAATTCAAATGCTTGTACATGGGTGTTCTTCACAAATTTCTCTGCTTTCTCTTCTCTTCTGAATGCTTGATTCTAATGTTACAATGATACAATGAGGGTGTCTATATCCGTTTTCCCTCTCGGACTTTAAAACTATCAAATCTGGAAATAAAATCCTATCTACCTACATTAAATCTATTAAATGCCTCCTATCAATTTCAGACAAGAGCGTATGGCTCAAGTTCTGATACAACATACAAAAGGCGCTTCTTCATAAAGGATTAATTTAAGACTTGCGCTACAATCCCAAAGCACTTTCAAAAATTTGGGTTTGTTTATCCAGCTGATCTTTCGCTTGATGTGTTGTCTCGCTTGCTGAGTTGGCGATGCTCCTGCATCAATATCTGGTCCCCAGACCCATCCTTGCATGTATTCCCTCCTCTGACCATGATTTGTCTCATTTTATTTACTTCTTTAGTAAGTTTTTGTGGGTCAAATCCCCTGAATTCATGTGTCAGATTAGAAAATACTAGATGGGTACTTTTCCCATTCTCTCATTGATTTTTGAGGAGGACCACCCAACCACCATTTTGAGATAATAAATAAATTGTCTATGACAAAGGACAATTTTTGGTTTGAATATTTTAATTTTGTAGGGTACTTCCTGGCAGGGGCCATCTCAACCCGTAAGGGCTCCCCCTCACCATTCTCTCTCATGGAATCATAATTTGTATAGGAAATCCGATTCAACAATTATTCGACATTTTTATTTTTATATTAATAACAAAATTATTTACATCACGTCATTTTTCAAAGGTTCATCATCTTTCAAAATTTACACATGATAGGCCTATCAATAGTTTTTACAAGTAATAACAATTATATTTACAAAGTAGGAGAGAAAAGGGTATTACAATCCGCTCCCCCTTGAAGGAACATCACCATTAGTTTTCTATATCTTCCACTCTAATCTCTATGTACATTAGTTCACAAACATGGGTATGCTTATTTCATGGCATCCTCCATTTCCCATGTAGCTTCATATAGACAAAAGTGTTTATGTTGGACCTTGACCTATGCAATGGTTTTGTTCCTAAATGGGATCTCTTTCTTGTCTAGTATACATTGTGGTTCTGGCTGTAATTCTTTTGTTGGTTCCGCCTAGATCATAGAATAGTCAATTATATGATTAGAATCATGTACATATTTATTTAGTAATGAAACATGGAAAACATAATGTGCTTTCATTGTGGGATTCAAAGATAATGTATATGCTATAGGTCCCACTCTATCTGAAATTCCAAACGGTCCAGAAAATTGAGGTTTCATCTTGGAACAAGTTCCCGTTCTTAAGGAACTTCTTCTAGTTCTAATTCAAAGATACAAATGTTCCCCTACTTTGAGCTATCTAGGAGTCCTATTTGTATCCGCATAGTGTTTCTTCCTTTCATGAGCTACTTTTATAATTTTTTTTATTTTAATTACTTATTGTTCCAATTCTTTTAGCATGTCTGGACTGACTGTAATTATTTCCATTGGGTTCTCTCAACTAATTAGAATGTTGCATTGTCTTCCATAACGAGTGTCAAAATGAGTCATTCTCAATGACTTTTGATAGCCATTATTGTAGAAAAACTATACCAGTGGTAGATATTCTTCCCATTTCTTGGGATGATGTGTTGCATGAATCCTTATCATGTCTTCTAATACTTGTTTTAACCTCTCTATATACCCATTATTTTTAGGGTGATAAGTTGTACTACATAACAATTTAGTCCCAAAACTAGAAAACACAGACTTCCAAAAATTTCAAGTAAATTTCTGATATGATTATCTTAGGTATACCATGCAATCTAAATATTTATTTCATGAAAATATTCACAATATCCATTTCATTGCAGGTAAATTTAAAAGGGATAAAGTAAGAAACCTTTCTCAACTTATCCATAACTAAGATAATTGCATCATTATGTTTGGCTGATTTAGCTAATCTTGTAATAAAGTCCATGTGCTAAAGTAACTAATACAGGATCCAAATGCTCCAGATGCTTTTCATATGTTCTACTATATATGAGTATATCATCAAAGAAGACTAATAGAAACTTGTGGACATACTTACCAAAGTAGAAAGAGCATTTCAAAGGCCCAATGGCATCACCAAAAATTTGTGGTGGCCCTGTAGAGTCTTGATTGTTGTCTTCTCTTGGTCTTGGATTCATATAGTTGTCTACTATCTTGTATTCGATAGTAGCCATAACAAAGATCAATCTTAGAAAAAACAAAATTGCACTGCATAGCTCATTCATTAAATCATCAACTCAAGGCATGTGGAACTTCTTTTTGATAGTGATTTGATTAAGCGTTATGTAATCAATACAAAGGAGGTAGGAACATTGTAAATATATTTAGCAGGGTTGATCTATATGGCTTTCCATTTACATTATGGAGTTGGCAGGGGTTGCAACATCCTTATTGGATGCCTGTGCTCCACCTTAACCTACTAATATTCCAAACATTTAGCTAAGTACTCAACTATGTCCCTTTTTTATTCTTGGCCAATAAAACAATTTCTTAGTGGTTGTTATCATCTTTGGATAACAAGGATGACTAGTATATGGTATTTTGTGTAGTTCATCCATGATGAGCCTCTTCTAGTTGTCATAGTTTGTGTACAACCGAACTTTGTAAGGTAGAAATCCATCATTCAACAATTGATAACCATCATATTTCAGTCCCATGGGATTTTACTCTAACTATGTTTTTACATTTATGAAAAACATGTTTTCTAACTGTGCACTTTTAACCCTTTCTTTGATGTTTGATTCACATGTGATTATCGATTTCATGGAAATCACTTTCATTCTTCTACTGAGGGCATTAGGCACCCTACTCTCTTTTCCATTAATGTGTTTTATTTTGAAATTGAATTCACTAAGAAGGTCCATCCACCTAGCTTGTATAGCATTTAGTTTGGGCTGGTCAAACAAATATCACATCCCACTATGGTCATATGATGAGTACAAATTTTATTCCTAGGAGGTAATACCTCCACATTTTGAAATCATGCAGTATGAAAACCAATTCCAAGCCATGTGTCGCATAATTTTTTTTCTTGCTCATTTAATTTTATGGATTCATAACAAATCGCATGCCCTTCTTTCACAAGGAATCCTTTGATTCCTTCCTTACAATAATTTGTACACATAAGGAAGTATTTGTTTGGGTTTGCAATTTTCAACACAGGTGTATTGGTTAAAATATCTTTCAACTACTAAAAAATCTCCTCATACGCTATTGTCTAAACAAATTTAACTCCCTTTCTCTAAATAAACGTGATTGGATGACCAATGTTGGAAAATCCCTTTATGAACCTTTTGTAGTATCCTTCCAGGACCAGAAAGGATCTAACATTAGCTACATATTTTGGTGAAGGCCAATCCATAATCTCCTTGATATTTGCAGGATCAATTGCCACTCCTTCCTCTTAGAAGACATGGCCTAATTAATGGACCTGTTTTTGGAAGAAATCACACTTACTAAACTTTTCACAAAGATTGTGCTCTCTGAACACTTGAAGCACTAACTTGAGGTGATATTCATGCCATTCCTTGTTCTTAGAACAGATTAAGATGTCATCAATGAAAACCAACACAAATATGTCCAAAAAATTGTTGAGAAAATGATTCATCAAGCACATGAAGGTTGTTGGTGCACTAGTAAGCCCAAATGACACAATCACAAACACATAGTGCCCATATCTCTTCCTAAAGGTTGTTTTGTGGATTTATTCATCCTTCATATAGACATGATGGGATCAAGACCTCAATTCAATCTTGGAGAAAAGTGTATCACCTCTTAACTTGTCAAATAAGTCATAAATTCTTGCTAAGGGATAATTCTTCTTAACTCTCATCTTGTTGAGTTATTTGTAGTCGATGCACAACTAGAGTGTGTTGTCCTTTTTATTTACAAATAATATTGGTGCTCCCCAAGTAGAAACACTAGGCCAAATGTAAACTTTCTCCAACATCTCCCTCAACTATAATTTGAGCTCAAATATCTTTGATGTACTCATTCTATAGGGTGATCTAGTCATTGGCACCGCTCTAGGTATAAGTTCTATTAAGAAATCGATATCTCTTTTTGGGGGTAGACCTAGTACCTTGTCCCGAAACACATATTTATACTCTCTCAATATAGGATGGTCCTCTACAATCAGTTTATTATCCTCAACATAGCTCAATACTTTTATTCCATACAGAGAACATCTTTTTTTGCAACACTTCTTCACTTGAAGGGCTGATATTTGTTTCATTGAGATAGGATTTTGAATTACTTAGATGGTTCTCTTCTTCCTTCCCTAATCTTCACACTCCAATGTTTTATTAAAAAATTCCAAATTGGATTTATGTGAAGCCAACTAATCCATGCCAATCATCACGTCATAATATCCTAAAGAAATTATGTTTAGGGTTACTTGGGTGGGAAATGAATTCATAATGAATTGGCATGCTCGTATGACATCTGTTACATTTATTTTTGTTCCAGTTCCTAGTTGTACCAACCATGATTTTACATTTTTTACTTGTTGCAGTTTGCATTTCTCTATAGTTTGAGGGGCAACATAACTCAAATTAAAACCATGGTCAATTAAAATGGAAACAAGATGGTTGGAAATCATACCTTCCATCTCCACCACTGAAGCTTGGTGGTCTACTTGTCTATTATCCAAGGATACATAAAATTGTGGTATGTTCCTCGACACATCATTAACTGTGGTAGCCTCTTAGATGTTGTATACCCTCCTACTGTCTTGTTTCCTATGTTGGAATTCCCTTAGAAATTTTTTTTCTCCACATCCCCAACATTTCAATGGTTCTCTCTTTGTATTATCATCCTTTCCTATGGGTGATCCAAAGAGATTATTTCCACTTTGAGATGGAAAATTTTGTTGATGCACACTCTTAGTGGGAAGGATTATCTTAGATATTTTCCCATGATTCTTAAACTTTGAGGATTTAAACCCCTTCTTCTTGAATCCCAATTTACCTTTCTTCTTCCAGTACTTATGATATCATGCCTTGTGCTTTAATTTCGCATAGTAATACCTTTCCTTTCGAATAATGTCTTCTAGAGTATTAAGTTCATCAAAATTAATCTTGTCTCTAAAGGATTGAGGTAGCCCACTAAGGAACTGTTGCACCTTCACCTTTTCATTCTTTACATAGGGAACATACCTTACCAACTCAAGAATTATTTTGACATATTCATCCATTGTGAGTTGTCCTAGATTGAGTTCACAAACCTCCTTAGTATTTTAATCATAGTACCTTTTAGAAAAGTAATTCTTCTTAAAGTATTTCTCAAACTACCTCCATGAAATATCTTTTTCATGGATTCACTTTAAATTTGTAAGGTCCTCCCTCTAGATGGAGAAATTTCCATTCAAGTTGAAAATGATTATTCAATCCTTCAAGTTTTCAAAGAAGTCGTAGACTCTGAAGTACTTATTTAGGCCAAGTATCCAAGCTTTATCCTCTTCCCCCTTTTTAATATCCCAATAAAAATTTGGTGGTTTGGATTTCTTAAACTCTTCAGGGACATGACTCTTGGAATGCCTCCTCTTCTTTTTTTTCTTCTAAGAATGTGAACTAGTCCCAATACTGGAAAATTACTTGGTTTTTTCAGCTCCCTCACTAGAGGATTCTCTAGATGAATCCTTGTTGTTAGTATGCCTCTTGGATCCATGTTGGGCTTTCTTTGAGGTGCTTCTTATTTTCTTGCTACTTTTAGGGCCATGCTTTTGTATCTCATGTGGACTTTGGGTTTTCTTGGACTGATGTCTATCCACATTACTAGCTAACAACCAATGCTGCAACTATATCTATATATTTGATAGGATTGGGAGAAAGACTACATTTATTTAATTTTAATTTATTGTTATTTTATAATCCTCTCATTGTCTCCTTTAAATCTTTGTAATTCTTCCATGAAGCTTCTTATAGTCTCATCCAAATTTAGAGGGGTTTCCACCACTCTCCTTTCATCATAATATTATTCCCTTTTATGGGAGATTTCTTCCATCTCATGATGTGTTACCCTTCTTTATGTTGTATATTTCCTTATTGTACACTTACTAGTTAAGTGTCGATACAATATTTTTATGTTATTTAATTATTCACTAATATACGAGCAAAGCATACAATGTTTTGTAAGGTGAAATGAACTTCATCATTTAGCACATAATTGTTGGAGTTACTTCGCACACACCTAGAATTTATTTTTCCTAAGGTTTTTCCTTGTTTATTATACATTATTCAGTCTCCTATATTTTAGGGGGGAATATTTCATCTGGAGAATATTCTCTTCAGTTGACACTTCAGTTTGTCTAGTTGAGTTGAGTCTAGATGTTGCATTGGTTTTGTCACCATGCAACATTGGGATCATCACCATGATAATGTGCACTTGTCTTGGTTTCATCACCATATTGGTGCATTACCCTTGATTCCTTGATCTACTCCTCACTACACTATGTTTCAGTCAGTTAACTCGAGACGGATTGACTAGTTAACTCAGCTCGGTGGCAGTTCACTCTCATAACTGCCTGAGAGACTAGAATAGATGATAGTTTACTCCCGTAATTGTTGGTGTGTGCTCAGATCACTCTAGACCACCACTATGGCATATTAGTTACTCATTTATCCTATATCTATTGTAAATTATTCACTCTTTGAGTGTGGAAAATGGTTAATGAGAATTTTTATTCTTTCTCTCCTTCTTCTTTCTCAATTTCTCTCTACAAATGTGTGTAGTATTTTCTAGCTAGATATATTCTATGTAGGTTCAACACATTTACATTATATCAGAGCCAATGGACTACTAAGAAAAATCTACACCAAATTATTTTTGCAGGTACTGAAGATTGGAGAATGTAGAAAAGATGAAATCTATGTTTTACTCATCGACAATAGTTCTCACACCTCATAACTATTTGGAATGGAAGAAAAAAATTCTTCTTAATCTCAGATGCAGAGTCTTGTACCAAATAACTATGGCAACAAATGTAGAGTCTGATTCCGCCGATGAGAAAATGACTTTCTCATTAGACAAGATATGGCCATATGATTTATCTTCTTGTCTATTTCTCTAGAAATTCTCCACCAAGTATATGATGAATCAAAAGATTCAAATCCAAATGAATTATGGAACATATTGGAGGTTCTACTCATGAATAAAGAATATTGTGAAAATTTCATGCAGGAGGTTGAACAGATAGAGCTAGAAGAGAAGCCATGAGAAGATCAATCATCTTATTATGAAGAGTCTTCTACAAAATTATTTGCAAAAATTTGTATTCCATTAATTGAAGATGATGTATACTCCATTTCATATTTTTTTTCTAAATTTCATGTGGAATATATATGACATGCATCTTAGGGGTCACATGCATAATTTTTTTCATGAGCAATGCATGCATCTGAGAAAAAAATGGATCTGCGCACATCTGACTCAATTATGATATTTTATAAGAAACAATTGCGGAAACAAATTGGATATTTTAATTCCTCTCGGTAAAATATCCAACTTGAAAAAACAAATCATGCGAAACAGAGTCTGGGAAGTGAAGTTATGATCATTTTAAAATCAACAAAATTTCATTATTTTTCTGGAAATGGCCGCACGGTTTTCAAAATTTCATCCAAACTTTATTTGGATATTTTTCATTACAACAAGATAAAGTGCATATGTGTGGACATCACAATGCTGCATATACTTCATCAGATTTGTGCAGACATCTACATCTTCAACAAAATCTTCAATGAGCACAAACTTGACAGTTGCAAAGTCTTCTTGGAGTAAAGGACAGGGTTGCTTAGCAACTGTATTTTGTTCCTTCTCATTTTTTTTTATGAATTGTAATTTGAGGGGGGTGTTTCCCATGAGGTTTTACCTCTTTTCTCATTTATTTCAATGTATTTTTTGTATTTTGTTACCTAGCATGGCCTCGTTGTCGGGACCCATTCTTTATTTTCACCACAGTGATGTTTAGGGGGGGTGTTGGAGTTACTTCACACACACCTAGGATTTAATTTTCCGAAGGTTTTTCCTTGTTTACTAGACATTATTAAGTCTCATATATTTTAGGGGAGAATACTCAACCTGAAGAATATTCTCTTCAATTGACACTTCAGTTTGACTAGTTGAGTTGAGTCTAGATGTTAAATTGGTTTTGTCACCATGCAACATTGAGATTATCACCATGCTAATGTGCACTTGTCTTGGTTTCATCACCATATTGGCACATTACCCTTGATTCCTTGATCTAATCCTCACTACACTCTGCTTCAATCAATTAATTAAAGACTTATTGACTAATTAACTCATGTAGGTGGCAATTCACTCCCGTAACTTCCTGAGAGATTAGACTAGGTGGTAGTTCACTCCCGTAACTTCCTGAGAGATTAGACTAGGTGGCAGTTTACTCCCCTAATTGTTGGTGTGTGTCTAGATCACTCTAGACCACCACTATGGAACATTAGTTACTCATGTATCCTATATATATTGTAAATTAGTCACTCTTGGAGTGTGGAAAATGGTTAATGAGAATTCTTCTATTTTTTCTCTCCTTCTTCTTCTTTCTCAATTTCTCTCTGCAAATATGTGTAGTATTTTATAGCTAGATCTATGTTGTGCAGGTTCAACACATTTACAATAATAATGATATACAGTTCAGGTTTAAACATGTAAAAACAACATAATGTCTTAATCCTCTTTTCATTAGTAAAATTTTAATAAGCTCTTACGGATAGGGTACGGTAGGGTTTCCTCCCCCTTAAAAAGAGTTTTCCAAGAAAAAATATTTGACTCTTTCCTGAGCACAAGTAGGCCATGTGTTGTTTCCTCATCCAACACCACTTTTTATCACAACCAAACTTCTAAATACTTTCTAAGGGATGGGGTATAAATTTTCCGCTTCTTTTCCTTAGAATCACACCTCAATTAAATGCTTCCAATCTCTAATGCTCATCAAGAGATTTCCAATGATTTATAATTCTCCCCAAACATGCTTTTGGATTGAAAATTGGGGATATTTGAGATTAAAGGTACCAAGGCCCACATAGGAATTCATACAATTCTATGTGTCACTTCAACAGATGCCACTTTTGAAACCCCCGATGCTAATTCCCACCATGCTAGTGATGTGGCACTATGGGATGTCGCCATGTGGCACCACGGTTCCCTATTATATCAACGCATTGGTATTTTTGAAAAAAAACATTTATTAAAAATCCCCCATAACACAATACTCTGATATTAAACCCTTGACGTCAATGATGATGTCATTCCTGATGTGATCTATTAAAATATCGAATATCGATGTATTTGTTAAATTGCATAACTCACAATTTGAAAAACAATTGATACTCTTGTAGCCAATATGACTCACAATCATCTTAGTGCCACATGGCCTCTTACTATAAGTCCACACCATGCCATGTGGCATCTGCCACATGTCGCCTAACACATGGTGTTTACCAAGTATCTGTTTCCATCCAACCTCCTATAACTCTCTGTGAGTGCCATGTGTCACTCCAAGAGTGGTCCACATGTCATTGTTGACGTCATGGTGACGTGGCCCATATATTATTTTATATTAATTCTAACAATAATGAAGTTAATTATCACAACCTTAATCATAATCAATCCATAACCTTACCCATAATCATGATTAAATTTTCGTTAAATCCCCATTATGTATTAATATTAATAATGACACTAATAAAATAAATAAATCTTTTTTTAAGGTCACTACCAAGCCAGATATCAAATTGGTGTATGAGACCCCCTCCACCCAACGATTTGACTAGTAAAATCTATAGAAGTATACATACCCTACCCCCTCTGGATTAATAAAACCCAATTATTAATTACATTAATTAAAACCTAATATAAATTAACATTAATTAAGAACCATTAACAAATAACATTATAAGCTAGTTAAAAATTAATTAAAGTGATTAATAATTCAATAATTAATTAAAACAAATAATAAATATTGAGTTAGTATTACCTCACGTGGATTCGGGAAAGGTTCCTATGCCTCTCCCTCATATCTGATATCAGTAAGATCTTAAATTTTTTTTAAACTTTTTGTAGATATTTAAATATCTACGAAAAAGGATATATAATATATGTATTATAATGGATTTGACTTCACCAAATAAATGAAATGAAAATTTGTGTAATAAAATATTACATATAATATATCTATGTTTTTTTTAACTTATCTATATATTTTTAACTTTTTTGTAAATATTTAGATATTTATAATAAAGAGTATATAATATATTATTATAATAAATTTGAATTGAACAAACAAATGAAATGAAAATTTCTGTAATAAAATATTACATATAATATATCTATATTTAGGCTATTAAAGAGTTCTAAAAACTCAGTTCTTTACATAAACCTCTTGGGACTCTTCCTTCACTTCAAAAATTTTAGTTGATTTTATTTCATTTACATTTTATTTTATATGTAATATTAAAATTTGCATATACAATTCATATTCTTTATTTTTTCACTTTTATTATTTTATTTGAAAAATTAATCGATAAATTTAACTCGAAATATATATATATATATATATATATATATATATATATATATTTATTTTATTTTTTTTCTTTCTTTCTGTAAGAAATCTTTCACATTAAACTCTAAATTTCTACCACGGCTTAGCCCACCATAAATTAAGTGATTTTTCCCTAAGTTCTAGGGAATCTATTCCCTTTATATCCATACCATATGGATATAATTTTATTGGTAAACCATATGAAAATGTTATATTTGGTATATTTTTCAAAACACAATTTAATATAAATGTTTATAAATACCCAAATAAAATTCATGATCTTTTGTATTTTTATTTCAATTAGGTAATTGTAGATTTCTTTCCCTTTTTTTTCTTAAAATATATTTAAAAATATTTCTTCCTCTTTTCAATATCTAGACCATCCTCCTAAAGCCGAAAAGAGGTATGAAATTCTCTCTAACTTTGGTGCCTAGAAGATTTTCCTAGGTCAATAGAGTGACCAAATCCATTTGACATGTCTTCAGGTTTCCAACAATAATTATATTTCTCTATTTTCAGATTGTTCTATGAATATAATATTGGTCTAGTCTTCACCACTAACACTTGGATTCCTCTTCTCTTGCAAGCGAGCTAAGAGTGCTTAGTAAGAAAATATTGGGTTGGCATGATATGATATCCAACCTATTATAGCATTCAGATATCAATTTAATGAAAATAAAGTCAGTAGGTAAAGTTATCAACACAATAATTTTCATTTGTAACACCCTTTTGAACATATACATTTGTCAAGATATCATTTAATAGGATACTGCATTCACACCGCTGAAAACACATTTTGAAATATTATTGAACTTAACATTTGCAGAAATTAAAAATAGAAATACTTATCTGAAAGATAGAAAGTATTAGCAACTATTGAGGGGTGTGCCACTTTGCACACAACCATAGGCACAACTACACATGATATCTATACAACTAGATACTCCCTAGCCAAAGTATGATGCAATGAGGGGAAATTATTTTACTTAGAAAATGAGAAAATATGAATGCTACTCTCCTTCATCTAGACGAACTTAGAAATCCAAGTCTTCAATCCACAAAGCAAGGGGGCCTTCTATTTCCACAAAGAGCCACAACAACTAACATACATAGAAAAAGGGAGGCCTTTCACTTCCTATAAGTCCCTTGATGGCCTCTCTTGTTAGTTCCTTCATGTTTTCTCAACCAATCATTGAAAATTTGGAGCCTTGTTTATCATCATTCAAAGACAATTGATAATGATGCATGCACCCAAAAATCATATTCATTCACTTATCTTTATTTTTCTAAGGACTGGAGGAGTTTCAAACAATCTTATCCACTCATATTTGGTCTCTAGACTCAACCATGTGTTCCCTCTCTCCTATGCCCATAATTTTCATCATTATATTTCCTTATAGAACAAGATTTCATGGGTCAAATCCCTCAAATTCATGGGTCTGATCAAAGACTTCCAGATGGGTATTTTGTTCATTCTCTCATTTACTTATAAGGAGGACCACCTAACCACTATTTTGATTGGTAAATAAATATTTTGAGACACATGATAATTCTGTGTTTGAATATTTCAATTTAGTAGGGTACTGCTTGGCAGGGATCATCTCAACTAGTAAGGGTTCCCCCTCACCATTCCCTCTCACGACATCATAACCTATGTAGAAAATATCGTTCAACAATTATTCAACATTTTTTTTTTTATATTAATAACATAAATATTTAGATAGCATCATTTTTCAAAGGTTCACAATCTTTTGAAATTTACACATAACAAGCCCATCAATAGTTTTTGGAAATAATAACATTCACATTTACAAATTGGTGGAAACAATGGTATTACGGATGTATTATCTATATTTCCTTCCAAGTGGTAATATAAAGCTATCACATACTACGATATAGGTGGATATCGGTGGCCCCCACCTATTCCATTGGCTCAAAAAATAGTTTTCCACCTTGGCAGTTTTTCGGGTTCCGAACTTCTGGGGCCGTTTTGAAGCCCTAAACAATGTTTTTTGAGGATTTGGGGCCCAAGTGATTGCCATAGACACTTACCCGGGCTAGTCAAAAATCATTCTTCTTGATTATACCTTTCCAACGAGCTGTCATGTGCCTAAAACAAATATCGTATGCAAAAGTTATGACCCCAGAAAGTTGATGTACGAACTTACCCCAACGGGGTTGACATGACTTTTGGTGCTTCATCTCCTAGGGTTAGATTTTTGGATGTCTAGGGTTTTTTCATTCATCTTGATTGTCAAAAAATGCCTTAAGAGCCTCATTGTAATCATATTCTTGTGAATGAGCACAACTGACACTTCTCTTCTCAGAGATAAGCTGCCACCATTCTAGCAAGCTTATTTTCCATTGCATTTTACAGTTTCAACTTATTTCCTTATTGAATAGAAGCTAGTTTTACTGCATATATGTTATTTTGTGTTAACCATATTTTGATAATAATATGTATCCATTTCAGTCTGCTCATAAAATATGGATCAGTGGTATCAAAGCAGTCTTCTCCTTGCCGTTCTTAATGCATGTCCCCAATGAGGTCACGGTACAAAGAATTCGGTCTCAAGCTTGTTTATCTTAAGGAAAATATATATCGCATGCCCAAGCGACCTATTATAGAGGGAGAAAAGAAATATGACAGGATAGGATATCCCTTCAAATTTTTTCTTGAGGAATCCATCACGCAACAAAGGAATGAGATGATGGATAGTTTTGCACAAATCCTTCAGTAGCTACCAACAGGAGATGCATCTTACTCAAACAAAGGTGCCTCCCCCTTCAAGGCACAAATCAACTTCGATATTCCTATATTTGAAGGTCACATAGACAAAGATGTTGTATACAAGTGGTTGTATCTAATATAAGGGTATTTCACTGTCCATAACTTCTTGAATAGAGAAAAGACTACTTTTTCACTCCTCAAAGTCGTTCCCCATGTCAAAGATTGGTGGGAA
Source organism: Picea engelmannii (assembly GCA_009831015.1). Taxonomy (NCBI): domain Eukaryota; kingdom Viridiplantae; phylum Streptophyta; class Pinopsida; order Pinales; family Pinaceae; genus Picea; species Picea engelmannii. The sequence continues at coordinate 486,523 of ML780913.1, forward strand.
ACGTTCTGTGAGCAGAAGGAAATAGAGTAACCCTCATTATTTATAGTTGCGATCACCTGGGAGTCCTTGAGTGATGCTATTAAGGAAAAATATTACCCTATTGGAAGTTATGATGACCTTCATATAAAATGGACCACACTATGGCAAGAAAGAGACCGAGTAGTGCCCAAGTTCACAAATATATTCCATACTTTGAGCACCGATATGGGTATCAAGGATTTTGAACAACATATGGTTCTCAAGTATCGCAGTGGTATGCATAGATAAATTCAAGACAAAATGGAGTTTATGGACATCGTATCCTTGGGCACATCCTACCAACATGCCACCAAAATTGAGAAAAATCTCAAACAAAAGACACAACAATTTTGGCCTAGGAACCCCTCACAGAAACAACTAGGAAAGGGTGGTTCCAACCCATAGAACAAAGGAAAAATAAAATACAGACCGCCTCTGGAAAACAAGTCTAGGACACAAGAAAAGAAGGACACTACAAAGATAAAGAAATATACAGGGAAGTGGTTCAACTTCTATAAGAGCCCCTGGCATAACAATGTTGATTTTTGCTCAAAGAAGTCATTGTTGGCTGAGGTGAAAGCCTTTGAATATGATGCCAGATATGAATCTAAGTCAGAACTAGAAAGGGGGAGACAGATCATTGATGCAAAACCCATTTCTACCATTTCTACCACCAATCTCTAGCTTGGTGAACCAGACGAGCCAGAGGAAGGCGATAGCCTTTTTCATTCACATATGTGGGTGAAACGTACCCTACTGCACTTCATTGTTGATAGTGGTAGCTAGAAGAACCTCATCTCAGTAGAGGTTGTCAAGTGTCTCTCCCAACTAAAAATTCCACACCCGCAACCCTACACAAGCGGATGGCTCCACCAAGGAAGCGACATCCATGTCAGCCAACAATGCTTCCGATCATACATCATCAAACCCTTCAAAGAAGAGGTATTTTGTTATGTTTCCCCTCTCAAAGTTTGTAATTTTATTTTGGGCCAACAATATTTATGGAAACACCATGTTGTATATGCGTCTAGGCCTCACAGTGTTAGTATTACTTTGAACAATAAATTGTACAGGAAACCGGAGGTAATCCCACCTAGTGTTATTTCCTTGATCTCTGCCAAGAAATGTAGGAAGGTCATCTCTCATACCGAGAATTTTGTATTCTTCATGATTCACTCTTAGCATGAGTGAAAGATCACAACCACATCTAGGGTCTCTGCAGTCGACCTCTCCACACAATAAAAGCAAGTGGATAAGGTCATGGAAGCATACTCATATATCTTCTCCTCACCACCAGGGTACCTCTGCAATGTTAGGTCAAGCACCCCATCGATTTGAACCCTTGCACACTTATTCCCAATGGGCTAGTCTATTATTTCTCTCTGTTAGAGAATGAGGAGATAAAGCAACAGATGCGATAACTACTCCACAAGGAGCACATCTGTCCCAACTCATAACCTTGTGGGAGCCCAATCATTCTAGTATAGAATAAATATGGAACCTGGTGACTTTGCATTGATTATCATGCCCTAAATAAAATCACAATTAGAAATGAATACCCGATTCCCCGAATCAGTGACCTCCTTGATTATCTTATAGGTGAATTTTTTTTTAGTAAGATTGATCTGAATTCTGGCTATGGCCAAGTACCGATAGAATAGACAGATGTATGGAAGACTACCTTGAATTCAAAGGAAGGTGTTTTCAAATGGTTGGTCATACACGTTTTCTTGAAAAATGCTCCCATCACTTTCAATATGATGATGGATGATATCCTGCGACCATTCACCAATAATTTTGTATTTTTATATATGGATGACATTCTCATTTACAACAAGAATTGGCCAAAACACTTGCAGCATATTCAGTAGGTTTTGCACACCCTGCAATAGCACAAGATATACACCAACTTGGAAAAATGCTCCTTAGGCATGGACAAGTTCCATTACCTGGGCGACATCATTGATCAGCATGGTGTACATGTGGATCTATCCAAGATCCAAGTCATCCGTGACTAGCCAACACCAACCACACTCACTGAGCTTTAGAGCTTCTTGGGCCTTTCCAATTTCTACCACAGGTTCTTGTTGGGATTTTCCCATATTGCATGGGCCCTCATCCAAGTAACCATGGGTGGTGGTAAGTGTTATCACATGAACTTGTCAAAGTATTGTGGGTTTGTGGTTTCTACCTAAGTCTGTATTTTTTCCCTATCTCTATCCTTTTCATAGGCTGAGTCTTGAAGTTTTTCCCCCTTTGGTCGATAAAATCATTTTCTGTTTTGCCTTGTTCGTTTGTGTTCCCTGGTCTCCCTATTTTCTCATCTCACATCCAGTCGTCCAAATCCTTGAATGTGCAGGTCGCAACCATGAAAAAAAAGTGTATCTTTCATAAACAGTCTGTTTCGATATTGAAGCATAAGAAAAAGACAGTTTTAATATTTTAGTGATGAATATTCCAGGAACAGTCTAGATCAGTGACTCATGGAAGTTCAGAAGTGAAAACTTATGTGAAGTATAGCGCCAGAATAAAAGGCCCTGAAGTGAATATGAGCAGTTGATTTGAAAGGGGATGGGTGGTAGTTGATCCAAGCCTTTAGGGAAATGAACTTCAGAATATTTGAAATGAGAAGTGCTTAGCAGTCCCGAAGGCTCGAAGTCCATAAGACCCGAAGTGGATCTCGACCATCCAACTCCAGAATTCCATGCTTCATCTGATCCTCAGCTACAGAGGTTTTTCTTAGAGGGAAAGGTTCTTTGAGAATTGAAATTCCCAAAGGCCAATTCGCGAAGCAGATCTTAGTCGTTGATTTGAAGAGGGAAGATCAAATCCATCGATCTAAAGCACCAGAGATGGATCGTTGATCAAGAAGCCTCATCTCAAATCACAATATCAATGTTCACGCTCCAATTCAGAGTCAAAAGGTGCACACGTTTTAAAATTTTAAGGGTGGTCTGCAATCGAAACTGTGGTTTTTGGAAAGGGGTGCGTGGTGGTTCATGATGAATTGCGGGAACAAAAGCGGTTTGATTTCAAACAATTCTTGGTCGCACCTGAAATCATGCAACTGTGTAGGGTTATGGCCCTGGGTCACATTGAAGATGGAGTGATGGAGAGGAGCTGTGCCAAAGGATGAAAGCACCCGTATTTGGTCACAAAATAGGATTTTCTTGGCCTCGAGGCATGGGGATTGACTCGAAGAAGTCGTGAGCACCTCCTGGAACATTCATGGGTGTCAGGCCTAATCCTGATCCTGATGAAGGTAGTTATTGAAAATGGGGGAGGTGGTTGAGACCTCGTCTCACCCCATAAATGGAATGTGTGGAGAGAAGGGTCATGGGGGATGATTGTCAATCCAAAATTTCCCGAGGGAAATTTTTTATGCAAAGCACATAACTAAGTCGGGCTTGCATCTGACATAAGAAGGCCTGTACAGGATGATAGAGAAGGCCCCAACTGCAAACTTTGAATGCGAGGGTCTAATCACATTCCTAGTGGTTGGAGCATTTCGAGTATATAAAGGTAGTTTTGATATTTTGTTAAGGTGGTCGGTTGATAAATGCTTCCGTATTGTAAACTTTTGATGAACAACTCTAGTTCTATGGTTATGTATTTTGATCTAAGGATTTTTTTTTAATGAAAGTCAGCTTATTTTTCATTCTATTTTCCTCTGATACTGAAGTGTCCATGATTGAAGTATTCACATGGATTGTTTTGACTATATTGTAATGTATGTTTGATTGCAACACTGTTATTTACGTTCTTCAGTTTCCTGAAGTTTTGAATCCAAGAGGATCTTGTATTTGAAGTTTTTCCTCCTTGGGTTGCTGGAATACCTAATGTCTATGAAAAACCTCCACACTCTCCTCACCAAAGTATTCCCTCTATTCACCCTTACTTGAACTTACTGACTGAAGTTAATTAAGACCTCACATGCATGTGCATACTAGTCCAATTTTCTGAGTTAAAACGATATCATCTTGAGTCTACACCCATTTGACCTCTTTAAAACCAACCTGTCACATAAAAATATAATGGGTATTGTGATTACCTCCAACAAAATGTAGAGGTGACTTCTAGTGATAACATTTCTGGCATCGTTGTCGGGGAACGAATTGAAAACATTTCTCGATGATAGAACGACAAAGAACTTATGATTCTAAAGGTGCATCATATATCAAAACCATTGAAGTTTGTGCTTGAACTTGACGAATCCACTGTGTCGACTCCACTATTTCAATTGTGGCTGCCTCTAGCACAATCGAAGCTGAGCCAAAGAATTTTTCTCGAGAAGGATTTTAGCAGCTGCTTTCTCATCTTGAAGGTTTCTTGGGAGATTGACAATGATCAGATCTGGTCTTTGATGGTGAACAAAGACCAGACACATTCAGATTGCATATAATTCACCTAGTGACTCCATGATTAAAGGATCTAGTGGCGACTCCACTGTTTTGAAATGGAAAGAATCTTGGCTCAGAGGTTTTCTCATTTTAATTTCTCCTTTGTTCCTAGTTTTCATAATGTTGTTCCTACTATGGATGAATGGGGTGATTTTTTTCCCATATTTAGAGAGCGTAAAGAGGACAAAATTGCATAGCATCTTCATGAGTTTTATGAACTCATGCATCAATGTGAGATACATCACAAGGATGTATTATTAAATATGTTCATATTCTCATTAGAAAGAGATGCTCATGAATGGTATCACTCCTTGCCCCCTGCTAGCATCTTGACGTAAATGGTCTTTTAGTTAGGAAGCCACCTGAATGGCTATGGTGGAAGTTAGCTTTCACCTAACACTGTGTAAAAAATTAGTTGCTTAGGATTTTATATAGATAAGCTCCTCTGGAGCTCATGTATTTTCTTTTTTTTAGAGTAATTATTGGCATGTAATCCTCAGCAGGATGGTTTTTGAGCAGGACTACATAACCCAACAACTAAGGCAATGGAACTACTAGTTATTGGCAGCTCACAGGGAGCATGCCATCCCCTGTGGAGCCAAATGTTATCACATAAACTTGTCAGAGTCATGTGGGTTTGTTGTTTCCACCTAAGTCTGTAGTTTTTCCCTGTCTCTATCCATTTCATAGGTCGAGTCTTGAAGTTTTTCCCCCTTCGACCGATAATATCATTTTATGTTTTCCCATGTTTGTTTTTCCACCCTGGTCTCCCTATTTTCTCATATCGCAGCTAGTCATACAAGTCCTTTATCGTGCAGGTCATAGCCATGAACATAAAGTGCAACTTTCTTAAGCAATCTGTTTTGATATTGAAGCATAAGAAAAAGACAATTTTAATCTTTTAGTGGCAAAGATTCTAAGAACAGTCCAGATCAGCGTCTCATGGACGTTCAAGAGTGAAAAATTGTGCAAAGTATAGCACCATAACAAAAGGTCCTGGAGTGAATATGAGTCATTGATTTTAAATGGAACACGTGGCAGTTGATCCAAGCCTTTGGTGAAATGAGATTTGGGATATTTGAAATGAGAAGTTCTTAGAAGTCTCGAAGGCCTGAAGTCCTAGAGACCCAAAGTGCATCTTGGCCATCCAAATCCAAAATGCCACACGTCATCAGATCCTCAACTCTACAGTTTTTTCTTAGAGGGAAAGGTGGTTTGAGAATTGAAATTCCTAAAGGCCGATTCACGAAGAAGATCTCAGTTGTTGATTCAAAGAGGGAAGATCCAATCTGTCGATATAAAGCACTAGAGTTGGGCCATTGATTAGGAAGCCTCATCTTAGATCACAAGATCAACGGTCATGCTCCATTGAGGAATCAGAAGGTGCGCACATTTTAAAATTTTAAGGGTGGGCCGCAATCAGAACCATAGTTTTGGAAAGGGATGTGTGGAAATTCATGGTGAATTGCGGGGACAAAAGTGGTTTTCTTTCAAACCACCCTTGGTCATGCCTGCAATCGTGCAATTACATAGGGTCATGGACCTAGGTCACATTGAATATGTAGTGATGGATAGGAGATGAACCAAAGGCCAAAATCACCCGTATTTGGTCACAAAAGAAGATCTGTTTAGCCTCGAGGCATCAAGATTGATTCGAAGAAGTCATGGTCACTACCTCGAACATTCATGGGTGTTAGGCCTCATCCTGATCCTGATGAATGTAGTTATTTAAAATGGGGGAAGTGGTTGAGACCTCATCTCATCCCATAAATCTGATGCATGGAGAGAAGGGTCATGGGGGCCGATTGCAAATCCGAAACTTCCTGAGGGACGAATTTTCCTGCAAAGCACATAAATAATTCAGGCTCACGTCTGACATAAGAAGGCATGAACAAGATGAAATAGGAGGCGTAGAATGGAAAATTTGAATGCAGGGGTCCGATCACATTCTTGGTGATTGCAACATTTCTAGTATATATAAGAAGTTTTGATATTTTGTTAAGGTGGATGGTTGATGAAATTTTGATGAAGAACTTCAGTTCTCTAGTTATGTATTTTGATCTGAGACTTCTTGTTTAATGAAAGTTAGCTTCTTTTTCATCCTATTTTTCTCTGATACTAAAGTTTCCATGATTGAAGGATTCACATGGATTTTTTTGACTGTATTGTAATGTATGTTTGATTGCAGTGTTGTTATTTACGTTCTTTAGATTCCTGAAGTTTTAAATCCAAGAGGATCTTGTATTTTAATCTTTTCCTCCTTAGGTTACTGGAAGACCTGATGTCTACGATAGATATCCACACTCTCCTCACAAAAGTATTCCCTCTATTCACCCTTACTCCAACTTACTGACTGGAGTTAATTAAGACCTCACCTGCATGTGCATCGCAGTCCAATTTTCTGAGTTAAAATGATATCATCTTGAGTCTGCACCCATTTGACCTCTTTAAAACCAACTTGTGACATAAAACTTTGATGGGTACTAGGCTTACCTCCAACGCTATCTGGAGGTGACTTCTAGTGCTACCAGTAAAGATAAATTTGTGTGGGGTCAATCCCAACAACAAGTGTTCGAGGATTTGAGGCAATGCTTGTGCTCCGCCCTAGTACTTTCACTACCATACCAACAACAACCCTTTGAGATCAAGACAAATGCTTTATACTATGATGTGGGTGTCGTTCTCACTCAACATGACCACCATGTGGCCTATCATCGTGAGACACTATTGGATGTTTCTTGTAAGTACCATACTTATGATAAAGAAATGTAATCCATTGTGCAAGCCTATTTCCAATGGAGACATTACATTCTTGGGAAGGAGATACTCATTCACACTGATCATAAGCCACTGTAGTTCATGAAGACAAAAGGAAAATTGCATAATTATTTCCATCATAAGTGGTTCACATACATGAAACAATTCCACCTCAACATCAAGTATAAAAGAGGAAGCACCAACTATGTCATTGATTGCCTTAGCAGACCGCTAGTCATGACACTCACCACGGTGCTAGACTCTTGCAACCATGAGACCTCTGGATAGCCCAAAATCTATGAGACAGACCCAGACTTCCCCACCACCTACTAAATGTTGGGTGTAAATGCATATGCCAGTAATTTCCATATTTGAGATGGGATATTGTGTCGTCTAGGCCATATCTATGCTCCATCAAGCGAGTGAGCGAAGTTTATTTGGGAAGCCCACTACAGTCGGGTGGTAGGACACTTTGGTGTCGAAACGATAGTGGAAATGATGCAAAACAATTTCTACTAGATGAAACTTCGAGATAAGGTCAACAAGTATATCAGGTCCTACACTTCCTACTCTATTGTCAAACCAAGAACTAAGAAAAAAGGCATGTACACCCCTCTTCCTATTCTTGATAGGACATGGGAATCCATCTCCATGGACTACATGTCGAGCCTCCCATCCACCAAGCGAGGAAATGACTATGTTTTTGTGGTTGTTGATCACTTTTCTAAGATGGTGATTATGGTTGCCTGTAAGAAGAGCATCACAATAGAGGCCACTTCCAAGCTCTTATTTCAACGAGTTTGGGTACATTTTGGAATCCCAAAAACCATTGTCTCAAATCAGGATATTTGATTTCTCAACACATTTTCGTTGAGTACCTGGTCATTGCTGGATACCATGCTCAACAAATCCATGGCCTTCCACTCCTAGACAGATGGCCAAACTGAGTTCCTAAATCGAATGATCCTACATATCTTTCACATATATAATTTCAATCACCCTCGCACATGGGATGAGAGTCTTCCTAATTTCCAGCATAGCTACAACCAAGCCCTGCATAGCTCAACTTGCCACAACCCCTTTCAGGTGGGGTTGGGATTCCAACCATTGGGTCCTATAGATGTTGAACTACCCCTTGTAGTCTCATCGACCGAATCATCTCCTGTTCCAACTCAATATAACAAAGCCACCTGGTTCATTGAGTGGATTCAACACATCTGCCAACAGGTTCAGGATATTTTACATAAATCTAATGCAAAGTACAAGCAACACTATGATCAACACCGAGTGCCATGTAAGCTTCATATGGGAGATAAAGTTTGGTTTCACTTGCAAAAAGAACGCTTTACAAGGCCCCATTGGAATATTCTCCCACTCTGTTATGGACCTTACACCATCACCAAGGCTATGGGTGACAATGATTTTAAACTCAACATCCCCCCTTTCTGAGGCCTACACCTAGTATTCAATGTGGATCTCCTTCGGCCTTACTTCCCACCATTATTGGACACCTCAAAGATAGCAAAACAAATGACCTCAATAGATCTCAACTACGACTACATAAAAAAATAATCCAATGATCATATTATGGGCACACAGGTCAAGGGCACTCTCCAGCAAAAGATACAACTTTATCAAGTTGTCAAAGTCGAGCAACTCCTGCACCAAGGCAAGTGGCTCAACCAAGGCCAAATTCAGTAGAAATTTCCTCATTTGATGAGGGAACTCAACGCAATGGATACCATTGCTTACTAAGGAGGGAGGATTGATCCAAGTAGATATTGGTGGCCACCCACCTATTCCACTAGCTCAAAAATCAATTTTCCACCTTGGCAGTTTTTTGGGTTCCAAACTTTTGGGGTTGTTTTGAGGCCCTAAACAATGCTTTTTAAGGATTTGGGGCATTAGATACCTTTGAAAGCACTTACCTGGGCTAGTCAAAAATCGTTCTTCTTGGTTATAAATTTTCAACGAGCTATCGTGTGCCTAAAACATAGATCATATGTAAAAGTTACGACCTTGGGAAGTTGATGTACTAACTTACCTCAATAGGGCCCACATGACTTTTGGCACTTCATCTCATAGGGTTAGTTTTTTAGATGTCTAGGTTTTTGGAATTCCTCTTGATTGCAAAAAAAGGCCTTTAGAGCCTATTGTAATCATCTTCTTGTGAATGAATGAAACTGTCACATCTCTTCTCAAAGATAAGATGCCACCATTCTAGCAAGCTTGTTTTCCGTTGCATTTTACAGTTTCATCTTATTTCCTTTTTTAATAGAGACCAATTTTACTATATATTTGTTATTTTGAGTTAAATTTTGATAATAATCTGTATTCATTTCGTTTTTATCATAAAATACAGATCATACTAAGTATCCCTCCACCCATAATTATCAAGTGGCAAGGTTCTCTTCTTCGTACATCTATAAGTTGTCATCGTAATCAAGTTAATGCATGTGGAGTAGGATTCATCCATGATGTATGCAGAGTCCTTTCCGTGAGAATCGCTATGAGTGGTGGGTTATATTATGGAATGATTATCACATATCCCTATAATGCATTTGAAACATGAATATTTATTATCACTATTAAGTTTTTAAAAATTGCATAGATTTATTTAATTTCATGTTTTATTGTAAAGTCTTTTGTAAAATTCACACAACAATATGGAAGACAACATTAAATTAGAGAGTTTATATTAACTTATCATATGTATATTTATTTATATTTATTTATGTTTATCTATTGCATTGATTATATTTTTATTGCAAAAAATGGTTTATGGATTTACTTAATTTATGTAGACTTCAACTAAACTATATTGTTTTGTGGTTGTAACATTGTTTTTGTAGATGAGGAAACAATGCCTCTTTAAATGTTATCTTATAAAAACTATGTAGGCATATTATTCAATGGATTAAATTTTTTTTAATGTAATGGCCTAGACAAGTACAAAGTAATTATACAAAGTGACATCATACATGAATGTGTTATTGTAAATATTACTAAGGTTTTTAAACATAGTTACCAACTTAACGAGAACTCTACAAAGTTCTTTTTTTTTCAGGGGGTCCAATTTTTTACCCTTTTTTAAAAATGGTGCTACCGGGAGCATCCCCTCTCCCTTTTTAGGTGGTTTTTCGATATTTTAAATTTTCCGATGAAGAATGTTTCTACATTTTTTTTAAATGCTTATTTTTCATCTATTTTCAAAATTTTCTATTTTTTTTTTAATTCAACGGTGTTTTTAGTCATTTTTCCATGCTTCTTTCAATCTTAAAAATATTTTTTACCATTTACTTTTCTGAAGTTACTATTTTTCATTTAAGTGTGTCTCCTTCATTAATTTATTGTTCCATACTTTTAAAATATAGTGGAAAACACCATTTTTAACACATTGTTTACCTTTACATCAATACATAGACAAATATTCTAGTTAAATAACATTATTTTTTAATATTTAGTAAAAAAACATAATTCAATTTTTTTTTGATAAAATAGAAACTTAAAAAAGCTAAGAAAAATAAAAGAATTGAAAAAAAAAATAAAAAAATTAGAAAGGTTTAAAATATATATATA
>ML780913.1:523924-546146 GCA_009831015.1 Picea engelmannii
AAATAAAAAATATATATATAATGAAAAGATGCTTAGGCGCATTTACCTTATTGATTTTTCAAAAAAGAAATAAATAAATAAATAAAAGGGGAGAAAACTTAAAAGAAATATGATTTAGGGTTTTTGATGAAAATCCTAATGGGATTAAGTCAAAAAGAGGATAAAAGAAAGGAGATGGGGGAAAAGAAGGGGGGGATAGGCTATGAGGTATTGTTATGCTGCCCAAATTTGAAACTGGACGGATTGCTTGTAGGAGTTGGGGATTTTCTCAGCTGACTTGAGTGGTAGCTCAGCCTTGGAGGCGAGTTGGGAAGCTAGGTTACTGTCTGGATTGTGTGTGGCCCCTTTGCATCTTGGGGGGCTAAGGGGGAAGTAGAGTACCCCTAGCGTTTGGCTGGGAGGTACCAGTGTAGTCGCTATGGTCGGCAAGTGGGAGCGGCACGGAGTAGGAGCAGCAAGAAGCACCCAGTACATTATTCAACGTGGACAAGAAGGCAATGGTATGGGTTTGTTCTTGATAGAATAGGATGTTTTCCGATTTATGTTGGTATTAGAACATGGTTTGTAAATGGATTGATGGTTGTTTTATTTATTTATTCTACAATGTGATAAAATATGTTCTCCATGTGTTATCCTTGTGGCTCAATGCATAATAGGTAGGTTTTTATAAGTATTGCTTCCTAGTTATGTGCAAATGTAAATAAATGGTTTTTAGACACTGTAATCTCCCTCTTACTTGAAAGGTACAAGACTAGTTGTATAGTTCTAGTTATTATTGAAATTTTATGGCTAGATGGATAATGGACTGGAACCCTTCCCTTCCACTATCAAGTAGGATCGAACTGCCCAGGTCCTTGGGAATGGTATCTCGCTTCCCTTTCACACAACGATCTACCCCCATGACCTTGTTGTTCGTGGGCTCTGTGTTTTTAGGGAAATTGAAGTCGTACCCTTTTTCTGTAACTGAAACCCTGCTTTTTAATTGATGGCGATATTTAAATTGCAGGGGCGCCCATAGTATGCAATGCAAACTTTCCTATCCTAAATGAATCACATCTCAGGCTCAGCGTTCCATAAGGAATAGTTTCATTCCGGTTCTGGAATTGGCATCCACCGGTGCACTAAAAATATTTTAGTTCAGTCGACCTCCCACGACCACCTATTGTCTGGATCTCATACCAAGCCCCTGCAATAGACTCCACCACCAACTCGTTATTTTCGGTGCATTGGCAAGCGCTGGAACCTATTATAGGCCTTCTGTACTCTCCCCTCGGCTCAGGCTACGGCCGTGGATATGAACCTGGTGCGATTTAAATTGAGGGTGAGTACGTGCATGTTCTACCGTATTTAGGGCTTTGAACTCTGCGCTGTTGGCAGATTACACAGCTCTGCATCTCGTGATAGCTCCTTGCGTTTGAAAACCATCCGTGGGTGATGATATGTTGGGCGCAGTATTTTCATACCAGATTAAATTTTGTTAGATTAGAGTCGTGCGTCAAGTTCCAGTGATTGGCAAGTGGTGGTCGATTTATGGTGACTATTCAAATTTGTTTGGATCAGTTAATGATAGCAGTTTAATCAAATGATATCAGTAGTTGATTTATATCCGTTAAACAATCTCTGTGATTATAGCTTTACATATCAAGGTACATGAGATTATATTGTGATGTTAGTTTTATCCATCTATGCTATTATGGGCAGATTAATTGATTATGTCGGTTTAATTAATGATGTGCTGAAGGGAGACCACCTTGTTTTTAAAACGACAATTTTTTTTAAGAGGCAAATCATAATTCAGATATTAAAACTTTGAATGAGATTTTGTTGCACGACCACCTCGCCCAGCCTGAGTGAATCTATTGCTTGCATTCACCCAGCAATCCAGCGGTGCCTCAACCATTGATTCCACCTCTGTATTTTGGGATGGCCTTTACCTTCCGCTGCGTTTTCTGTGAAGCGTGGAGAGGTTCAGTGGTAGACTCAACTTCTTCCTCGGGACCGCAGCTTGTTACCCATGCCCTCCATTACCTCTCCTTCTGACAACCTGATTATATCAGTCTGAGCCTTCATCGCTGCACGTTGGTTGGGGTGCCAACGTGATCTCCTAGAGGGATCGATTTGTGTAGCAAAGTTTTACTCCCTGACAGATAGCAGGCCTGCGTGCATCAGTGGCCACCTCGTCCCTGTCAGGCGCTCACTGCTGCTCCTTTATTTTGCATGCAAGTTGTCCTGAGATGAATGCCTGGTGGCCATTACTACCTGGTAGCATTAGGGTAAGTTTAGTGTCCCGATATCATAAATATATGTTATTTATAGATATGCTGGCGTTTTAATTACTGTTACTTTTAAAACATGGTCATGTTAAACACTTTTATTTTTTTATGTTGTCATTTAGTTACGATGTTGCTTGTTAATTTTAAAAATGATGTGATTTATAAATATGGTATCGGTTTTTATTACTGTTATTTTTAAAGCATGGTCAGGTTAAACATTTTTATTTTATAGGTTGTCATTTAATTACGATGTTGCTTGTTAGTTTAAAAAAAGAAGGATGTGATTTAAAAATATGATGTCATTTTTATTACGATTACTTTTAAGTATGGTCATGTTAAACATTTTCATTTTATATGTTGTCATTTAATTTTGATGTTGCTTGTTAATTTCAAAGATGATGTGATTTAAAAATATGATGTCATTTTCAACCACTGTTATTTTAAACATGGTCATGTTAAACTTGTTCTTTTCATATATTGTCATTTTAATTACGATGTTAACTTGTTAATTATAATTGAGGTGATTTATAATTATGATGTCATTTTAATCACTATTATTTTTAAACATGGGCATGCTTAACATTGTTATCTCTTATATGTGGTCATTTTAATTATGATGTTGCATTGTGATTTTAATATGATGTTAGTTATAAATATGAGGTTAGTTTAATATATTGACAATAGGGTCAGGATAGTGTCATGTTAGTGGAAAGGTTACTAACATCTCACTGTTATGAATAAGGTAAATGTAATACCCTCACCCTTGGAAAAATGCTATGTAGCATTGATAACATAGGAACGTGAGGACGTTGTATTTGTTTACAATGATGTGGTAGTATAATGTAATGGTGAGGTTAATTCCTTGTAAGGACCTTTAATTCTCTTAAATTTTCAACACAAAGGGTAAGGCCCTTAAGCTAAGGGAAATAATTTTAATTAGATCCACCTTATGCAAATGTACTCGTGCTTAATAAAATTAAACAGAGAAATTGGCTAATAATCAATCACGGTTGAGTCATAGACATTGCCTTGTCATTAATCTTGTGGTCATTATCTGAGTCCTTTTTCCTCGTGCCTCTCGTAGAGGAAGTGGTCGCTCCCTTGCTTATTGTCATTGATCGTCGTTAAAAACATGTTTCTATGGATGTACGACGTATGTCGTTTGTGGTGTTTGTCTTGCTGGTGTCTTATTCGTAGTCGGGTTACTAGTTTCTGACTGAGCAGTCGGCCAGGATCCTATCTGACCTTCTCTCTCTCCAGAGCAGAGAACTAAGATTAAACGCCCTTCTTTCCTGTGCAAAAATGGTAAAATATACTACTATGGATCCTTCCCCTGTGTTCGTACTGTGCGTAACCCAATATGTCGTTAAATGTTTGCGTTGTGCGCCTTGTGTCTATGGTCATTTATTGTTGCAGTAACTCGTTGTGTGCCTTCAGTCTTCTTGTGATGGACATCGTGGTTGCGTCTTGTTGTTCGTTGGGTGGTGACCCAGAGTCAAGTGTGTCTGTTTCCCCTCTACACGCACACACACACCTTTAAAACAAAAAAAAAATTTACACCTGTTATCAGAGTTGTTGTCGTAACGAGGAGGGTTTTTACAAGATATGTATGGGGACTATCTCATGTATCATCTCTTGGTGGGTTTCATTATTGTGTTACTTTTTTTTATGATGCAACTAGAAAAACTTTGGTTTATTGCATTCGACAAAAATCTAATGTTTCTGATAATTTTAAGAAATGGAAAGCTTTGGTTGAGAATGAGACATGAAAAGGGTTGAAGTGTCTTATATTAGATAATGGAGGTGTATATTTCAGCAAGGATTTTGATGATTACAGTTCACACCATGGTATTCGTAGAGAGAATATAGTTCCCATAACACCACAAGAAAATGGTGTGTTAGAAAGGATGAATAGGACAATCATGGAGTGTGCAAGGAGTATGAGATTGCATGTTGGTTTTCCCTTACAGTTCTGGGAATATTTTGTATATATTGTGGCTTGCTTAATAAACATAGGACCTTCAAGCTCTTTAGATGGTGGAATTCCACAGGAGGAATGGATAGGTAAAAAGGTAAACTATTATTTTTGGAAGACTTTCAGTTGTGAAGCATGTGTCCATATTGATAAAGAAAATAGAACAAAGCTTGAGGAAAACCCAAGAAGTGTAACTTTATTGGATATGGTGTTAATGATTTTGGTTATCTCTTATGAAAATCATAAAATCATTAGGAGTAGAGATGTCAGATAAATGAGAATTTCATGTATGATCAGTTGCATTGAAAGTGACAGGTAAAAGAAAAACAAAATGCATAGTGCTTGATCAGATCACTAAAAAATAAATTCCAAAGGTACCAGAAAATCAAAATGTACAACAACAGGAGAAAAATGTACCTCAAACTCCTACCAATGTTGTTAGAAGATCTATCAGGTTAAGTATACCCCATGAATGATACTCTCCATTGTATTATTTATTATTGATTGATTCTAGTGAACCAGAATGTTATGAAGAGGCCATGCAGGTAGACACTAAAACGAAGTGGGAGAAAGGCATGAAAGAGGAAATGGATTCCCTAGAAAATAAATAGACTTTGGATTTGGTTCAGTTGCATGCATGAAAAAGAGCATTGCAGAATAAATGGGTTTATAGGTTGAAGGAAGAAGATGGAGAGAACACATGGTACAAGGCTCGACTTGTTGTAAAGGGGTTTGCACAAAAGAAAGGTATATGTTTTGGTGAAATATTTTCTCCTTTTGTTAAAATTACTTCAATTAGGACTACTTTAAGTCTTGTGGCAATAGAAAATTTTCATCTTGAATAGTTAGATGTCAAAACAAATTTTCTCCATGGGGATTTGGAGGAAGAGATTTCTATGCAAGAGCCACAAGGGTATGAGGTCAAAGGGAAGAAAAAATTTCTATGTAGGTTGAAGAAGAGCTCGTATGGCCTAAATCAAGCTCCAAGGCAATGATATTTTAATTTTGGAAAGTTTTTGACATAACAAGGTTATAGTAGATGTCATTCTGATCACTGTGTTTATTTTAAAATCCTAGAAAATGGAAGTTATATTATCTTTCTATTCTATGTAGATGACATGCTTGTTGAAGGTTCTAATATGAAATATATAAATGTGCTCAATAATAAATTAGCTAATTCATTTACAATGAAGGATTTGGGTGCTGCAAAGAAAATCCTTGGTATGAGAATAACAAGAGACAAGAAAAATCACAAATTGACATTGTCTTAGGGTGAGTACATAGAGAAGGTGTTGGAGAGGTTTAGAATGAAGAATGCAAAACTAGTTAGTAAACCTTTGGCTAACCATTTAAAATTAACCAAGGAAATGTGTTCCAATACACATGAGGAGATATAATACATGTCCAAGGTCCCTTATTCATCAACATTTGGAAGCTTGATGTATGTGATGGTTTTCACAAGACCGGATATTGCACATGCATTGGGAGTTGTTAGTATGTATATGAAAAATCCAGGTAAAGAACATTGGGAAGTAGTAAAGTGGATTCTTAGGCATTTGAAAGGTACTGCTACTCATGGATTATGTTTTGGAGGTTCAAACACTATTCTACAAGGATATTTTGATCTAGATATGGTAGGTGATAAATATAGTAGGAGGAGAACCACAGGGTATGTTTTTATTGTAGGTGGAAAAAAATAAGTTGGATTTCAAAAAAACTAAATGTTGTTTCACTTTAAACAATAGAGGCAGAGTATGTTGCATCTACAAAGGCTAGTAAAGAGATGATTTGGTTACAAAGGTTTATGGAGGAATTGGGAATGAAGCAAGAATATAGCAGGTTGTACCGTGACAGTGAGAGTACCATACATATTGCAAAGAAATCATCCTTCTATTTGAATACTAATCATATACAACTTAGGTACCATTTCATACAATCCATCTTGGAAGATGGTCATTTGAATTTGGAAAAGATACACGCTAGCCATAATCCTGTAGAGATGTTAACAAAGGGAGTAACCAGGGAGAAACTAAGTTCTTCTTCAGTTTTAGTTGATCTTCAAGAATGAAGGTGAGGATGAGAAATTTTCCAGGTCCAAGAAGGATCACAGTCCAAAAGATACATCAACGATGGATTTGTTGAGATTAGTTATGGGAGATTGTTGGTTGTGGGGACCGATTATCTTCATGATTTATAGGTTTTTTGTTTTCAGCCATGTTTATACCCCATGAAGACTTTACACCCTGGAATATTGTACACCCATCAACACAGGGGAGTTGTAGGGGGGTAGAGGGCCCACAAAGGAAAATTTTCCTTGTAAATGTATATTGTAATTTCATAGTAAATATTGAACGCTCATTATAAGGTCACAGATCTGATGGTAGAATTTATGTTAGGTTTTTTTCCCTAGAAGGAAAACATGTTTTATGAGAGAAATGTATTGTGACTATGTATCATTGCAAATTTTTTTATTTTAAGAGAGGATACTATGAAATAAATAAGAGGAAGTTGCAATGGGTGTGTTGTAGTTTGTATCCCTTCATTTGTTGGATAATGAAAAAGAAAAACCTAGAAATTTCTCTAGTGGACATATCCCACATTGGGTGAACCATGTATATATGTGTCTCTATTGTATTGTGTATCTTCTGTCTTTTACTTCCGCATTTTATTTCATTTTTTTTCTCCACAATAATGTTTTTCTAACAAATCCTCCCTATCCTAAAAGGTTGAACATTGAAAAACAACTTATTCAACCTGAGTTTGAATTTCTTGGGGAGTTGAAGAATGTAAGTGTCAAAATTCCATTATTCCAAGCCATCAAATATGTACCTATTTACGCTAGATATATTAGGGAGTTATGTTTAAATAATCCAATAAGGAAAAATAAATATCCTCTAATAGTTCAAGTGATTGGTTATTTAGTTTATTTGATGCTTGGGAAGATTCTCACTACCAAGTATATAGATCTAGGAAATCCCATTTGTGATGTTCAAATTAAAAAAATGTGTACCCCTAATACTTTGATTGATTTATGATCTACCATAAATTTCATGAACACGGATATAATGAAAAAAAATAATTTGACTAAACTAGCCTTCGACCATTGGGGCTTCACCTTATTCACCACTGTCTTATTAGGTTCATTCATAAAGGGTATTTTTAAATTATGAAATACAAATTCAATATATTGTAGGGATTGTGGGGTGGATGTATGGTACATGGGGTTTTATAGGTATTGGGGGGCATAAAAAGGGTTATTTGGTAAAAATAATGGATATCTAGTAAAAATAAGGATTTGTTTATTGGGAAAATGTATTGGGAGGGGGGTTAAACAAAATAAATTGGAGAGGTATTTAACAATAGCTAGTGAAATTAGGGGTATTCCTTAATACCCCATGAATGAGGGCACTATTTCATAAGATTATTGATTTGAGATCCTATGCCTTTGAAAAACCCCTACCATTCTCCAATTCACTAATCGATCCTTTATCCAATTTAAAGGTGTTTTAGAATATATATATATATATATATATATATATATATATATATATATATATATATATATATATATCATTAGAATATACCACATATTCCATTGTCCTACAACCCAAGTCAAATCCTGGGGGTTACCCCTTAATTTTAAGAATTCCTTAGTTGGCCTCTACTAATGTCTTTATTGGATGTAGATCTAAATATAGGACTATTTCCCATGTAAATTATACAAAATAAAATCACACTATTTTCTCATTCCAAACCAAGATCTACCCATGAAACACCCATGTGTGTGGGGAATGAATATAGTGATGATAGAAATGTTCAACAAATACTTATAATCAAATCATCTCTCTCCTTTAAAGAGAAGACTAGAGATGATATCATTTGTGACCTCCTCACTAATCCTTATTCACCCACCAATCATATTATGAATATTATGGAGGAAACATGTTGTTTCTATGTCATTTAGATAGAATTCCAATCCAGATGGTCCTATATGTACACTACATTTGAAATAAATAGCATGTCGATGAAATGTTTTCCATAAAAATACACTCATCATAAACCCTCGGTTATAATCATAAAAAAAAAGGTTGATTGAGTTTTTACAATTGCATGTTGAAGCATTTGCATGGGATTTCACATATGTGAAAGGAATTCGCCCCAATTCATGCACAAATTATGTATATGTTCAAGATTATTTCCAACCAATTACACAATTTCAATGACATATGGATCCTACACTACATGAAATAGTGAAGAGTATGCTACAAAAATTATTAAATGTAAAATTCATTTATTCTTTCTCTGATAGCAAGCAGGTTTCATCTCTTTTCATTATTCGAAATAAAAATGGAAAATGGAGAGTTTGCATAGATTATATAGAACTAAATAAAACCACTTCCAAGGATTACTTTCCTTTTTCATTCATTAATCAAGTCTTGGACACTTTATCATGAAATAAATACTTCTCATTTTTTAATGGATTCAACGGCTATATTCAAATTCAACACACCCGTGAAGATCAAGAAAAAATTGCATTCACCTACCCTTGGGGTAATTTTTCTTACCGAGTACTACCTTTTGGATTATGAAACTCCCCTACTACATTCCAAAGGAATTTCCTTGGAATATCGATTGATATTATCCATGAATTTTTTGAAATATACTAGATGATTTCACTCTATATGGTAAATCCTTTGATGAAGTGATAAATAAACTTCGAAGAATTTGACATTACTATTTGTGATAAGCTAGGAAAAGAAAATGTTGTTGTATATTTTCTTTCTTTGTTAAAAAATGAAGGGGATATTAGTGTTGTAGAGAATGTTTTTTTTTTTTTAAATGTGTTTTTATTATCTATTCACACACTGTGGTTTTTAGGTATTTTTAATTATCCATTTATGGGAAACTTTCCACATCATCTCTCTCTAACAGAAAAGTAGAAGGAGATCCATCTGATTTCTATGTATTACTAGGTCCAAGGCCACCACTTTTGAAAAATGCTCGATCATATTATCTGACATTGTGCTTGAGAAGATGAAATATTTGGTATTTTGAAATCCTATCATGATGACCCATGTGGAGGGAATTTTGTAGATAAAAGGAATTTTTATAAGGTGTTACATCTAGGGTACTATTGGCCTACACTATTTAGGGATGAAAAAAATTATTTCAAGAGTTGTGACATCTATCTGAGGATGGGAAAAATAGTCCAATAAGATGAAATTCCATTACAATCTGAGGCATTGATTAATCCTTTTTGGAAGTGATCCCTTGACTTTATTGGGCCCATCAATCCACCATCAAGAAAAAAAGAGTATCATCTAGAGTGCACCTATTATGTGACGAAGTTGGTTGAGACTAAATTTCCTCCTAAGGAAACTGAACAAGGAATGAAAGTTTTTTTATTTCAACATATATTTTTCTAATTTGGTGTACCAAAATAAATCTTCATTGATCAAGGAACACAGTTCATATTCAATCTCATTTGATCCATCACTTAGAATTATCAAATTTGACACAAAACATCCACAACATATCAATTAAAATCCAATGGATAGGTAGAAGTAACCAATAAAGTCTTAGAGACCATTTTAACCAAGATGGTATGGCTTCACCAAAAATATTAGGTTCAATGAATTCCATAGGATTTATGGGTTTATCGAACAACATGGTGCAATACTAAAAGATTGACTCCATACGAGATAGTATATGGTAATCAAGTGGTCCTTCTAATATAATTTGATTTTAAAACTTTATGAACTACATTTAAAATTAACATAGATGTCGCAAAGGCTTGATAGCATCATTTAAATCAAATCAATGAACTTGATCAATTATGTCAAGTTACCATACAACAAACTACTTTTATTCTGCAAAAAAAAGAGCTAAATGGCATGACTAATTTATTAAAAAGTAGAAGTTTCACAAAGGAGACTGGGTTCTCTTGTTTGATTCCAGGTATAAGAAATTTAAAGGAAAAATTTGCATTCACAGGATGGAGGCACATGAGATCGATATTGTCTATGAAGATAATTTAATCAAATTATGCACTATCAATGAAGATAGAACCCCATTATTTGTCAATGGTCGTATATTACATTTATATCATAAATCGCTATCAAGAGAGGAGTTCATCAAAAAATTATTCAATTATTTTGAAGTTGAGGTCGTAAGAAAGGTGGTCTCTCCATATTTACTTACTACCTGTTAAACAATGTTCATTCAAAAATAATTTGTATATAGTTGTATGTATATAAATAAAGAAAATAAATAATAACAATAACAAGAATAATAATAAATCTAGTAACGAAAATATGGTCACCACCACTATTGGACTTGATGGTATCATAAAACCACAATTCTAGCTAGTACCAACAAGAAAACAAAATAAAATGATAAAAACCTTTTTCAAGGCACAATTAGACACATTTTGCTTGAAAGTTGTTTTTTCTAGTGAGAAAAATTCCAAATAAAAGTAAAAAGAAAGAAAAAGAAAAATAATTATTTTACTTAACTATGAATATCTACCTATTGTTGAGTTCTCAACACACTCTTAAAATTTTCAATTTTTGGGTACCACTTTTTATTTTTATAATTTGTGCCTTCTTCTTTTGGGATTTGCATATGTTGCATATTTGTTTTTATTAGTTTATGAAAATTTTCCTTTGTTTTATTTGCATATGAATTCTCAAGAAAATCCAAAAAGATCTCGTGTTTTTCCTAAGGGAATAAAAACAAAAGAAATAATTGAAAAAGAGAAAAATCACAACCTTTTTAAAAAATTGTTGATGAGCTCATCAAGGGTTGAGGAAAAAAGAACAATATAACAATGCGGAGCCCAAAGGCCCGACTTGACAGAGTCTTGAAGAAAATGTTGATGCCGACAAACACATTGACATTGAGGGTTTTGTCTAGAAGATGTAAATGGGTCGTGTTTTCGACTGATCATTAATGGGACCATCAGAGTCATTAAAAATTATATGGTTAAGAATGAAAAAGCCAAAAAAAAAACTATTGATCCCAACGAGCAAATTTTTAAAGTGTCGATGAAGCCATCGACATCATAAAAATTTTGAGTCAACTCAAAATGACAAACTGATTCCTCCAATCACTGATGAAGCCATCAGGCATCGGTGGAATTCATTGAGTCCTTAATAGAGAAACTCATTTCATATAATGTCAATGAACCATGAACCTGAATACATATCTTATTCATTAAATTGAAAATGAGAATGAATCTAGGCTATAAAAGATATTTTATGTGATTTGTGTCTATTTCTATGGCCATACAAGATCCACATCACCTGCCACATCACCCACCATGTTGGCTAGTCACTTTTCCAATTGTACACTACCATGTCACCATATGTACTTCCTTTTTCAACATAAGCATGCAAATTTTCCTTCCATACTGGCCACATCAACATGTTGCATTACCTTCTATACTTTCCTCGTTATCATGCCATGTCCCTTTCTATGTTGACTCCTATATCTTCCATGTCACTCTCCATGCCAACCACCATGTGGACTACCAAATAATTACCATGTCACTTGTTATGTCATCACACACATCATCATAGTAGAGATTTATCTTATGATAATCGGTGGATAGGGGATTTGGTGGAATGTTTAATGAGTAGGAACTCCTTTATTTCAATGTCGATGAACTCATTGGATGTCGACAACATCAATAGAAGGTGAGTTTTCCCTCTCAAACATTTTTCACTGATCACTGATAGACTCATTGACATCAGACCATAAACAATTCAAAATGTCATAGGATATAATAAAGGGATGATGTCGATGAACCTTCACTTGGAGAGAAAATCCTAGTCATTCGATCACAAGAGTGAATGGATATGGACCATCCAAATCTCTAACTTGCGTGAGGTACATTTCTTATTGTTTTAGGAATTCCACATCACATAACATATTGAAAGGTGATGCTACCAATAAAACGTTGACATGTCACCATCCACATCACTTATGACGTTGTCCTACCACATTACCAATCGTAAACTAGTACATCACCATATGCACTTCCTTTTTCCATGTCATTTGTCTACACCATATACCACATCATATTTTGTACTTAATATTTCCATAATATTCTATTTCATCACTATACGAAATTATCTTATTAATCATTGACGTTCATAGGTTTTAATGGAACATTCTGGTAAGTATACACACCTTTCCACCTACACCGATGGACTCAACTAGCATCGACAAGATCAACAACCAAT
The DNA here is from genome assembly GCA_009831015.1 of Picea engelmannii. Lineage (NCBI taxonomy): Eukaryota > Viridiplantae > Streptophyta > Pinopsida > Pinales > Pinaceae > Picea > Picea engelmannii. Next base: position 536,419 of record ML780913.1, read on the forward strand.
GAAGTTTCCTGCACTAAAACTTTCAGCCAATCACCGATGGTATGGTCAACGTCGGCTCAAAAGAATCTCAAACATTACATGGGATATGAAAAAGGTTCATTGTCAATGAATCTTTCAATAGAAAATCAGATCCATCTGATTATGGGAGTGAATGAATCTGGACCCTAGAAAATATTTAATTCACACCTAGTCCATTTTATATGGTTTTATGAATTTCATGCCACATCACCTGTCAAAAAACCATGAACCAATAGAGATTTAACACGTCACTTGTTTCATTTTTTGTGCCATGTTAGACATCAAGTCATCAACACATGTTTGATTTCCATGTCATCATACAAAATCATGGCTAAGTGCATCAAAGAGAAAAGTTTGAAAAATCATCGGTGAAACAATTTTACACAATATAATCTAAGTCATCCAATCACAAGTAGGAATAAATATTGATCGTTGGTATTCTGTGATAAACTGTACTAAAAATGCCATGTTTTTTTGGAGTGTAGAACACATTCTAAAATTTGTTGATGAGAGAAAAAACTACTTTTCTATTTGTGTTATAAATTTTGATCCCAAACGTTTTTTAATGAGTTCCTTATATCATTGGAAAGGTATCGCCGAGATATAAAATGTTTTAGTTATATTTGTTTTGTTATAATGTATCATGTGTTTACGATGTTTTGAAATAAAACTATGACATGTAAAATTATTACAATATTTTAATGATAATGTTTAACACTAATCCCCATTTTGAGAATGATCTAGGTGGATACCAGTGGCCACCCACCTATTCTTACTGGCTCATCTTGGTCGTTTTTCAGTTTGGCATTGTTTTTCTACTTTTCAAGTCCTGGACTTCCGAGGCCATTTTGAGGACCTAAACAACATTTTTAGGTCTTGTCACAAACAAACTATAGACATAGGCATAATTTGATGGCATAATATATAGTCCTCAGATAGAAATTTCCAATGGGATATTGTACGCCTAAAATGGCGATTGTATGCAAAATTTATGACCCCGGTAAGTTGATGTACCAACTTACCCCAACCGAGCCTACATGAATCTTGGGACTTTATCTCCTAGGGTTAGGTTTTTAGATGTATAGGGTTTTGGAATTCATGTTTATTATAAAATGGATTTCAGATCCTCATTGTACACATCTTATTGCAAATGAACACATCCTTCAAATATCTTCTTAGAGACAAGCCGCCACGATTCTAACAAGCTTCTTTTAGTCCACATTTTACAGTTTCAAGATATTTATTTATTAATAGAAACCAAGTTTTTATTGTATATTTGTTATTGTTCATTGAATCTTTTTGTTAATAATATAGATCTATATTCATTTCATTTTGATCATAGAATACAAATCAATGGTATCAGAGCAGTCAGCTCCTTATCGTTCCTGATGCATGTCCTCGACGAGGTTAGGGTACTAATAGTTGGGTCTCGATCTTGTTTGTCTTAAGGAAAAAGTTTGTCGCATTCCCAAGAGACCTTCCATGGCATGAGAAAATAAATACAACGGGACAAGAAATCATTTCACACTGTTTCCCGAGGAAGCCCTCGCAGAATAGAGGAACGGGATGATGGATAGTTTTGTGTAAATCCTTCAATGACTACTAACAAACAACATATCTTCCTTGAGTGAAGGCATCGCCCCATTCAAGGTACAAATCAACTTTGATATTCATATATTTCAAGGTCAAATAAACAAAAATGTTATAGAGAAATGGTTGAATCTTCTAGAAGGGTATTTTTCTTTCCATAACTATTCGAATAAATAATCTATTACTTTTTCACTCCTCAAAGCCATCCCCCATATCAAATATTGGTGGGAGACTTTCTTTGAGGAAAAGGAAACAAATGAACCCTCATTTACATTCACACTAACCTAGGAGTCCCTAAAGGATGTTATTAAGGAACAATACTACCTTGTTGGAAATTATGATGACTAGTATACAAAATAGACCACACTGTGGTAGGAAAGAGACAACAGTGCTAGTGTTGACAATTATATTCCATACCTTGCACACCAATATGGGTATCAAATATTATGAGTAACATATGGTGCTCAAGTACCATGGCGGTATGCATAGATACATCTAGGAAGAAATGGATTTTTTGGACATCTCATTCGTGGGCATGGCTTATTGACATGTCATCCAAATCGAGCAAAATCTTAAACAAAAAACACAACAGTTATGGTATGGGAACCCCTCACAGAAGAAGAAAGGAAAGGAAAACCCAAACCCATAGAAAAAATGGTATAGAAAATATGGAAAGCCTCAGGACAACCAGTCTAAGCCACAAACAAACAAGGAAAATGGAAATAGGAAGAAAGATATCGAGAAGTGGTGCAACTTCCATAAGAGCCCCTAGAATAACATTATTGATTTTTTTTCAAATAATTAATTGGTGGCTAAGATGAAATCCTTTGAATCATATGCGGGTTTCGACTCTGAGCCAGAACTAGAAAAAGGGAGATAGATCATTGACTTAGAACCCAGTGCCACCATTGCTACCACTAAGATCCATCCCAGTGAACCTAATGATATAGGGGAAGGAGAGAACCTCTTTCATTCACAGATGTGGGTAAAAGGAACCCCGTTGAAATTCATCATTTTTAGAGGTAGCCAAAAGAAAATCATATCAATGGATGTCATCAAGTGTCTGGCCTTGCCGACAATGTCTCACCCCCAACCCTATACCATCGGATGACTTTGCCAAGGAATCTATATTCACATCAACCAACAGTGTTTCATGTACTATGACATCAAGCCCTTCAAATATGAGGTATTTTGTGATGTTTCTCCCCTTGAAGTTTATGATGTTCTTTTGGTCCAACCTTATTTATGTAAACATCATGTTGTATATGAGTCTATGCCTCACACTGTTATTATTACTTTGGAAAGGAAATTGTATAGGATACCTGAGTTAGCCCCACCTATTGCCATTTCCTTGATCTCTGCCAAGCCATGTAGGAAGTTCATCTCTCAGATCAGGAAGTTTTTCTTCTTTAGGATTTTTTCTCAGAGTGAGAGAAATATTGTAGACACATGCATGGCCTTTGTTTCTGACCTCTCCATGCAACATAAGCAAGTGGATAAGGTCATGGAAGAATAAAAATACATATTCTCCTCACCTACTGGGGTACTTCTGCACTGTCACATCAAGTATTACATCGATATGACCCCCGCACACCGCTACCCAATGGGCCAGTCTAACACCACTCTCTATTATAAAATGAGTATTCAAAGCATTAAATCGAAGACTTTCTCCACAAGGGGCACATATGACCAATTTCATCAGCGTTTGGAAGCCAAATCATTCTTGTGCAGAAGAAATATGGGACATGGAAACTTTTCATTGATTACCAAAACCTAAATAAACTTATAGTCAGGAACGGGTACCCAATTCCACGAATTGATGATCTCCTTGATCATCTCAAGGGGGCCAAATACTTCAGTAAGATTGATCTGAAGTTTTTCTACGAACAAGTCCCAATAGAGATAAGAGATGTATGGAAGATTTCCTTCAAGTCAAAATAATATCTTTTTGAATGGTTGGTCATGCCATTTGGTTTGAAAAATGCACCAACAACTTTCATGAGGATGATGGATGATATATTATGTCATTTCACCAATTAGTTTGTAGTGTTGTATCTAGATAACATCCTCATCCAAAGGAAGACTTGGGAGGAACACTTGCAACATATTCAAGAGGTTATACACACTTTGTGACAACACAAGCTATATTCAAACTTAGATAAATTCTCCTTTAGCATGGGCAAGGTCCAGTACCTAGGCTACATTGTTTATAAGCATGGTGTGCATGTGGATTCAACCAAGATTTAGGTCATTCATTAATCGCCAACTACAACCATGCTCACTAGCTTCAGATCTTCTTAGGCCTTTCCAATTTCTATCATAGGTTCATGTTGGTATTCTCCCATATTACATGGGTCCTCAACCAAGTAACAAAGGGTGGTGGTAAGGAAAATATTATGTGGGGCCTGTCCCAAAACACGTTTTCGATGATTTGAAGGAGCGCTTGTGCTCAACCCTAGTGATTTCATTTACCAACTTATAACAACCCTTTGATATCGAGACAGATGCTTCAGAACATGTTATGGATGCATTTCTCACTCAACATGACCACCCTATGGCCTATTATAGTGATAAACTATTATATTTCATCCATAAGTACCCTACTTACAACAACTAATTGTACTCCATTGTGAAATCCTAACACCAGTGGAGGAATTTCATTATCAGGAACAACAAAACCATCCACATTGATCAAAAGTCATTGCAGTTAATGAAGACACAAGAAAAATTGTAGAATGATCACCATCAGAAGTGGTCCACATACTTGCAACAATTCCGCCTCAACATTAAGTGTAAGACAAGAAGTACCAACCACGTCGTTGATTGCCTCAACTAACCTCTAGCCACAGAACTCACCACGGTGCTAGACTCTTTTGGACATAAGACCTTCATATGGCCCCAACTCTGTGATAAATATACTTAATTTTCCACCACTTACTAGATGTTGGGCTCAAAAACAATTGTCACTAATTTCCATCTTCATGACGGGATGATGTGTCATCTGGGCCATCTCGGTATTACATCAAGTGAGTGAGAAAATTTGATTTGGGAAGCCCACTATAGTAGGGTGGAAGGAAACTTTGTCGTAGAAAAGACTGTGGAAATGTTGCAACAACATTTCCACTGGCTGAAACTTCGACAAGATGTCAACAACTATATCAGGTCCTACACTACCTATGTTATTTCCAAACTAAAAACTAATAAAACATTTATGTACACCCCTCTTCCTACTCTTGATAGACTATGGGAATCTATCTCAATTGACTACATTTCATTCCTTCCATCCACCAAGAGGGGAAATGATTTTGTTCTTGTTGTTGTTGATTAGTTTTCCAAGAACGATATTATGGCTTCCTGTAAGAAGAGAATCACAATGGAGGCCATCGCCAAGCTCTTATTTGAACGAGTGTGTGTACATTTTTTGGGATACCAAAAACCATTATCTGATATCGGGACAGTCAATTCCTCATCATATTTTGTTCGATCCTATGGTCACTTTTGGACACCAACCTTGCCAAATCCACTTCCTTCCACCCCCAAACTAATGGCCAAACCAAGGTTGTCAACTAGATTATTTTTCATATCATGTAGATGTACAATTCCAAGAACCCCCACTCATGGGATCAGAGTCTTACCTATGTTAAACAAATCTACAACAAAACCATACATAGCTCAATTGGACACAACCCCTTCTAGGTGGGGTTGTAATTTCGACCATTGGTTCCTATGGATGTTGCACTACCCCTTTTGTCCACCCAGGAAAAATCATTTGATGCTCAGATTGAAGTTGATGAATCCACCTGGTTCATTGAGAGGATGCAACACATCCACCAACAAGTGTAGGATATTTTACAGAAGTTCAATTCCAAGTACAAGCAATGACATGATCAACACCAGTTTCAAGTGGGAGAAAAAGTTTGGTTTCACTTGTAGAAAGAACACCTTACAGTGCCCTAGCAGAAGCTTCATCCACTCTAATATGGACCTTAAACCATCACCAAGGTTGTGGGTGAAAAAAAATTTGAGCTCAAAATTCCCCCCTTCCTTTTCTTACACCCAATGTTCAATGTGGATCTCCTTCGACCATAGTTTACACCATTATTGGACACCTCAAAGGTAGAAGAATATTTGACCCCAACATATATCAACCTTGACTACATGGAATAATCATCCACTAATCATATTGTGGACACACATGTCAATGGCATGGGCCAGCAAAGGATCCAACTTTATCGGGTTTTCAAAGCATGACAACGCCTGCACAAAGGCAAGTGGCTCACCTGGGGCCAAATTAAGCAGAAATTTCCTCATCTGATGGGGGTACTCAATGAAATGAAGACCATTTATCCCTAAGGGGGGAGGATTTATCCAAGTGGATATGGGTGTTTACCCATCTATTCCAACTGACTCATCTTGGCATTTTTTTAGTTTTTCAATTTTTCCTAGTTTTCGGGTCCTGAAATTCTGGGGCAGTTTTGAGGCCCTAAACAACGTTTTTAGGGCTCTCAATAGTCAAAATAATCATGGAGTTATATTTTTAAGGAGTAATGTGTAGTATTCAGATATATCTTTCCAGTAGAGGATCGTGTACCTAAAACGAATATCGTATGAAAAAGTTATGACCCTATGAAGTTGATGTACCAACTTACCCCAACGGGGCCCACATGAATCTTGGTGCTTCATCTCCTAGGGTTAGGTTTTTGGATGTCTATAATTTTGGAATTCATGTTTATTGTGAAAAGTATTTCATATCCTCATTGCACTCATATTCCTGTGAATGAGTGCAACCTTCACATATTTCTTTATTAATAGAAGATAGTGCAACATATTTCTTTATTAATAGAAGAAAAGTTTTCACTATATCTCTGTCATTTTTCATTGAATCCTTGTTTTAATAATATATATATGTATTCATTTGATTATTCTCATAAAAACTATATCATAGAATGAGATATATCATTGGAAAGTTATCATCAATATATGAAACTTTTATTTCATAGTTTTTTATTGATTTGACATGGTTTGATTCAGGTTACAAAATAATGGAAATCAGGCTCACGAAAGTGACTTGAATATTTTGTTTTAATATCAATTATTTTTTTTAACTAAAAAGTTTTTTATGAAAAATGTATTTGTATTCATAATATACATTTGTTATGATCCAGGTACATACAAGGGGAATAATTTAGCATGGTCAGAATAATTTCAATATTACATGTTGCAAACTGGTATATTTTCTTCAGCTGCCAATGTAAGCATGAGAATGGAGTTGGAAGAATTGGTGACACGGTGCATGAAAATTTCAATTTTATAAGTGAATGATTACTAAAGATCGAAGAATGAATCAACGAGAGTTTATTAAGCCTAAAATCAAATCAAATCAAATCAAATTAAATATGCATGCATGGGGTTTCTAAAGAAAAAACAACGAGTTGAATTATTTCATCTATGAAATATTTATGAGGTTGATCATGCATGAATTGAAGTGTATAGTTAGTTGGAGATGTGGCTAAATGCATGGATTTTTTCATGGATGATTTATCAATACATTTATTTATTGAAGATTCAAATTACATGAGGAGATTCCATGACTTATAATAATGCCGATTTTTTTTTATTCCATGATTAAATTAGTTTTTATATTATAAATAAAGAGATGGACTTCTTAGAAAGGGTCTCTGGTCTCTGGATCTATTTCAAGATATTTTCAATCTATGGAGAGATTTCAAGTGGATTGTAACTAAATAAATATTTCAAGGTTGAACTCAGAAACATTTTGGAGTTAAGACATTCTCATTTGCTAAATCTTTGTGTGTTTATTCATTATTGTTGATTATTCAAAAATTGATTAAATACTAGACGAACCTGGTAAGGATATCTATACTTTTAAGTTATCTTAGTTGGTTGAAAGAACTGTTGGATACTTTCAGCAAAAATTTATATGTTTTATTACTTAATCTTGTTTTTATGTTATTTGGGATATGGTTGAATTATTTTGAAATATTTCACAATTAAATTTTATCTCTTTCTACTATTAATTAGTTATTATTTCCTATATATTATCTGATGAGTAATATGTTCTTAATGGAATTATTTATTCATGAATATAATGTCTAGGATAGTTTTCATTGACGATTGTCATAGATTGTCCTCGACACAAATTTCTCCAAGCTATTTAGTTTCCTCCTTTCCTACAATAGATAGACTTAAAACAAAAAAACACTAAAAATAACGAAACTGAGTAACTTTTGAAGCCCATCGAAACTTTTTGGACTATAAATATGGAGAATCACGCTACTTTAAATGAATAATAGTCTAATTGGGCCTCGTCTTTTTGCGTGATTCCTACTGTTGAGACAAAGGGAATTGAGACTCCTCAACAAAATTGGCGCTAGAAGGAGGGCCTAGATGACAATCTGACCCACATGGAGCTATTTTTCTAAAATGTATTAATGACCCCTTTCCATATTATTTCTTGGGATCATGATTTTAGTCTTCCAAGTCCATTACATGGTATCCCAAAAAGAATAGTATATCTCTTGTCTAAAATAAGCGTTCATGGTGAAAAGAAGACCTTTGCATGTAGGAATCTTGGTGAATTTAATCATTACAACTACTGTTAGGAGAGATGGAATCACCAGAAATAATTTTTTTACCCCGTATTGAAAGCAATTATTTGGAAGTCATGAACTTGTGAAATATTATAGAAAAAGACAATCTTGAAATTGAAAACTCCTCCAACTTACAAGAAATTAATTTTCAGTATTTTGATTTAGATTTACATGACCAATTTTAATTCTTTTCACAACCTAAAAAAATTATTTTCGTTACTAAAACATCTCATACCGATCTTCATGGATATTATTCCTTACAATATGATTTCAAAGAATAGTTTCAAGGTGGTATTTTAAAAGATTATTCCAAACTTATTTTTAATGACAAATCAATTTTCAGTGTTTCTATAAATTTGATTGATGATTTAACTTCCAATGAAATAGAGACTGTATGTTCCAAGGGTGGTATTGAATAGTGGGAAGAGAATGAAAAAGATATGATATCTGAAGTATACACATTCACCGAGACAAGTAAATTTACAACATAAATTAAAAGAGAATAGACCAAGAAGGTTATATCCACTAAACATCAAATGGATAACCAATCTTTGTCTATTTCAAAAAATTATCTGGATGAAGAAATCTAGTCAATTTCAGAGTCTGAAAACTTTTATGACAATTACTTATACTTATACTTATTTGATTTATCATCTTTTCATATAGTTGACTCTTATTTTGGAAATGAAAAACAAAGTGATGCAGGAAAGCAAGAAAATTTTCCAACATGGATTTATCAAGCATACGATGAGAGTAGATGTTCATTCATTGTGCATAATTTTGAAAATTCTTTGAAATTATAATTTCTTTAATATAAGGAAAAATGAGTTTGATTATGATAGTATTATTTTTTATGACAATGTTTCTTTTCATGAATTGGATTTAAGATTTGATATATCATGCATGGAACTAATTCAACATGAAATCACTAATATTTTTTAATAGGTGTCAATGTTAGAAAATATAGAGAAAGGAGTACCAACATAATTTTCATCTCACCATGGAGGGACAATAACAGGTAGAAAACCCATCATCACACACAACGATGAAATTGTTGATTAAGGTTGGTTGTCATTGATGTCAACCCTTGAAGAAAGACCCGTAGCACAAAGTTTTGGGTAATGGACCCAATAGTGTTTGATGTAAATATGGCGCATTATTGTTTTGTCATGGTTGATAAGAAGTAAATATGGATGAACTCCAAAGTGGTCCCCTTATGGTGAAATCCCTCACGGGAAGATGCTTTGTGGAGTAAGAGAACCCATGATTAATTATGGAATAATGAGATGAAGGAAAGTGAATTTGTCAGGGAAAATATCCTAGATGGATAGTTCTTGTCATGTCATTTCCAGTGGTATGTGGAACCTCACATAATTCCTCATGGTTAGAGAGTTATGGCCATGAGAAGTTGGAGACCCCAGGTTTGGGTAATGGACCCAAGTTTGCTTGATGGATAACGGTATGAGTTATGATATATTTTCAGATAATACTATTCTATATGGATAGTAC
>ML780913.1:560809-571417 GCA_009831015.1 Picea engelmannii
AGAATGTTTCTTGCCTTTTCAAGCTTCCAACAAATCAAAGTTCATCAAATGGATGTTAAATCTGCTTTTCTCAATGGTGATCTGGAAGAAGAAGTTTATATAGAACAACCAGAAGGATTCATCTTTGGAAATGATGAAAAACTAGTTTGTAGAATTAAAAAGGCTCTCTATGGTCTCAAACAAGCTCCAAGGGCATGGTACTCTCGTCTTGACAAATATCTCCATCAACAAGGATTCTCAAAAGGATCTGTCGATAGCAACTTATACACACAAACGGAAAATGAAAAACTACTAATTGTAGTTGTATATGTTGATGATATCATTTTTGGAAGTAATGAAGACTCTATGAGTCAGAAATTTGCTTCTGATATGCAGGAAGAATTTGAAATGTCTTTACTTGGGGAACTAACATTCTTTCTTGGATTACAAGTCCAACAAGCAACAGATGGCATTTTCCTATCACAAACAAAATACCTTAAGCAAATTCTCAAGAAGTATGGCATGGAAGATTGCAAACCTGTAAGTACACCAATGATAACTGGATGTAATCTTAGTTCTAATGATGATTCTCCCATGGTGAATCAGCCAGAATACAGATCTATGATAGGAAGTCTACTATACCTCACTAGGACAAGACCAGACATTATGCATGCAGTTGGGATTGTTGGACGATTTCAAGCCAATCCAAGAGAGTCTCACCTTCAGGCTGTGAAAAGAATATTCAAATATTTACAAGGAACTTAAGATTTTGGACTATGGTATCCAAAGAATGTTGATCTTACTCTTCATGCATACACTGATGTAGATTGGGATGGAAGTGTTGATGATCGAAAAAGCACTAGTGGTGGTGTATTCTACATGGGGCCCCGGTTAGTATCTTGGTTCAGCAAGAAACAACGTTCCATTGGCTTATCTATAGCAGAAGCAAAATACGTGGATGAAGCATCATGTTTCACTCAACTTCTTTGGATGATGCAAACCCTTCAAGACTTTCAAATCAAATGTTCAACCCCTGTCTCTATTATGTTTGATAATACAGGTGCCATCAGTATCTCAAAGAATCTTGTTATGCATTCCAAGACCAAGCACATTCCCATCAAATATCACTTCTTACGAGAACAAGTTCTTGAGAAAAAGGTGAAATTGGAATATGTTTCCTCCAAAGAACAAGTTGTTGATATATTTACCAAACCTCTACCTAGGGAAGCCTTCGAATATCTCTGCTAAAAACTGGGAGTAGTCTCTGCCATGCAAAGGATCAGTTCTACCTAAGTACAGAAGCCTCAATTGGTTGTACGGTGCTGATAAGCATCTCTAAATGCTCTGACTACGGGGGCACCTTGGTCACCTGAAAAGGATCATTATGACGATGCAACACAATCTCAGGGGGAGAATGGTATTGTCCACTCCTTGCCATTGATGTCAAAGGGGGAGGAAAAAGACAAGAGGTAGATTATTGCCATGAATGACAAAGGGGGATATTGTTGGAAATATTGTCATTGATGGCAAAGGTTGAGGCAAAGGAAGAAAAAGAGTTTTCATGTAAGAAAATCAGTGTATGGTTGAGTTTTGGATGGGCGCGTATGGTCGCTGGAGAGGGTCACTGACATCCGTCATATCTGTAGAAGCTGCGAGGAAGATAAGCGATCAGGAGATCGGAGTTCTCAAGGTCGTGAGAACTGGGACATTAAAAATCCCTAAATCCCGACATAATCGGGACCGTCCATTTGGAAGGACGCGTGGTAGCGATCGGGCGCAACCAGGAGAAAGGCTTCATCGGAGAATCGGGAATCGAAGTTTCGCGAGTCCCATGAATAATTGCATCACACATCGCGAAATCGCGATATGCGATTTCCCGATAAGGCAGATAGTGTGTGGGCCACCCTAGAGGATAGGTGGCAGGTGCTTCATCGAAGAATCGGGAATCGGAGTTTCATGAGTCACGTGAACAAGTGCATCAGACATCGTGAAATCGCGATATGCGATTTCCCGATAAGGAAGATAGTGTGTGGGCCACCCTGGAGGACAGGTGGCAGGTCAAAGGCCTGTTGGAGGACCAACATATCGGGAATCGGCAAATCGATATTCTCGTGAACAAAGGATCGGGGAGGAAACCCCGATGCGGAATCTAAACCGTCCATTCAGTGGGACGCGTGTCAAGAGCATGGAGAAAGTCGGGGATTGGAAAATCGCGAACTCAAGAGGAAAAGAAACCATTACATAAGGAATGTCGAAACCCGATTTAAAAACGGGCGTGTAAGTTTAATTCAAATTTGATGAGGGACCCGAGAAATAGGGACCCGATTTTCCCTTCGCATTATTGGTTCATTATACCGAGACCTAAAACCCTAGTCAAATATTATAAGAGCATCATGGAGTAAACCAAAATATTGTGAGCGTTGAATGGTTTTGGACCCATGGTCTTAAGAAGTGGTCGATGCCCTTTTCTAGCGGTCATCTGCAGAAAAGGTGGGCGTTAAGGATTTTGATAGGCAGCAGGGGTCTTTTTGCAAGACGTGGAGGCCCGTTTCTGATAGTAGGGACATCTACAGGTTGTTGAGGTCATTTTTGTAGGCCGTAAGGAAGGTTTGAGCAGGGAGGAACCTCATTGTGGCAGTTGGGGTGGCATATCTACATTGACAGAGAGTTCTTTGTAGTGGGTTTAGCAACTAGAAGAGCGGAGGCATCATCTCCAGGTTTATTGTCTTGTTTAATATGTGTTTAGGAGACTTTTGCAGCTGCCTTGCAGTCAGTAGATCTGTGTTTCCTTTAGAGATAATTGCAGTTTTTTTCATTGCCACTAGAAATTGTGCATTGATATGATTTCAGGATACAATTCCTAATAATATGACAGAACTGTCTCTTCTGAAAGAAGATGATGGCCAGCGCATAGAACACATGTGAATCCGGGGTTGAAACTACCTGATCCAGTGTGAAAATTGATGAAACGTGGTCAGCAACGAGTCTGAGGGTTAAAGCCTTTAGTAGAAGCATCCTACCAGTAGAAAACTGGTACTATCTTCAGGGGGTTGAAGCTCCCTTCCAGGAAAGGCTGGTAAACGAGAGAAGGTTGGAGCCTTCTGCAGGTAGAATCCTGCATACTAGTAAGACTCTACACTAGTACAATGTTGTAAAATGTTTTCTTAATAATAATTATTGAAGACAGAGACAACGGCAGCGGTGGTTTTCTCCCGATTTGGGTTTCCACCTTAAATCCTGGTGTTCATGTGTCTTACTCATGTGCGTTGGTTTATTTTTTATTTACTACAATGAATTACTGCTTAATAGACATCTAATGAATGAATAAATTCCTGATAGGATCTTTGAATGCACTCATTTTTTCTTAAGACTATACAATAGCTGGTCTCTACAAAGTAACCTGAGGTTTTTAGTGAAAGAAAAGAGAAAATCAATTGATTGCTCAAAATATTGATTCACCCCCCCCTCTCAGTTTTTCTCAACATAATGAGTTACTTTTTCCTACAACAATGTATATATTATTAAACTTATGTTTTTAAGAAACGAGATATACTGGAACAATGTGATGCAGGAGCATCGCCAACACATCAAGCGAGCCAATGTAGAGCGGAAGACAGCTGGACAAGCCAGCACAAAATTTTGAAAATGCTTTGGGATTGTTGCGCAAAGTATTTAATGATGCCATTTAAGAGATGGCGCACTTGTAAATTGAAATGGACCTTGAGCGGATATCTCTCGTACTTAGGTAGATAGTCAAAATTTAGTAGACTTAATGTAGTTAGATAGGAATTTAATTCTAGACTTGATAGCCTAGAGTCCAAGAGGGAAAATGGATATAGACACCCTCCATTGTACATTGTAACATTAAGCAGCATAAGAATTCAGAAGAAGCAGAAGAGCCAACAGAGAAGTGTATGAAGAACACCCATGTACAGACATTTGAATTAATAGAAGAAAGCTTGATTCAAATTCATGGTTGGTGTTGCTTCTCTGGGTCTTGATGTTATTCTCATACATGTTTGCTTCCTATTATACATTTGCTTTTATATGCTGTGTATGTGATTTCATGGTTGAGTTGAAATCTAAGAGGAAGAGGGGATTAGTTTCAATTGTTTCTCTATTCTGAGCTAGAGGATTCCTGCAAGGAGCGCAGTTGAAGTTGTCCACAAGGAGTGCGTTGACAAAGGGCTTCAGATAGAGATAACTTTTGTTCTAAGTTCCCAAGAGTACAGTTGCAAGGAGAAGAGTCATTCAAGGAGTGCACAGGCCAAGTTAAGACTCAAATTTGCGATTCTGAGCAGAGTATCGAAGGACTATTGCTGCAGGAGTGTGTAGAGTCGAATGACTTCAACACTTGGAAGTTGTTGAAGATTTTCTGCAAAGAGTGCGCGCAAGAAGTTCTCAGAAGGACTTGAGAAGTCGAGAACAAAGCTCAGGAGGGGTAGGCCTTCGAATTTGTCGAGGGATTCCACAAAGGAATTGTGCATTTAAGTGTTCGAGCAAGGGTTGAAAGCTTGCACATAGGTGAACAAGTCTTCGTAGGGAAGTATTGTGTTCATTTCGCAGAAACCCATTTGGGAAAAGTGGACAGTCGAAATCCTTTGAAGAGGTTTCGCAAAAGTTCTGAGGACCATAGATCTTATGGAGGCGCAAGGAGAATACGGCGGAGAACGTCTGAGAGTTTTGAATCTCAGGAGAGGGAGGTCGTTGATCCCAATCAGCTAGGGCCATTGGATCATTCGCGAGATCGCCTATACAGATCTCGTCAGAAAAGTGCCGAAGATTTGGCAACAGGAATCAGGAAATCATGAGACACGATATCTCGATGGTTGCGTAGACATTGTGGGCCACAGGGAGCCAAAGGAGTGGAAGACGGGTGTCAGAGATCGAGAGATCTCGTGAACTCGGAAGTTCGCAGGGTGAGAGTCCAAGTATTGGGTACTCCAAGTCACAAGGATGTGAGGTGGCGAGTAGCAAAAGCACAATAAGATTGTATCAGCATTTCGGCACATCAGATATCAGGAGTTGGAAAGCCAAGGGCTTGGTATCGCAAGTAGCGAAGTCGTGATAGAGGCGAAGTCCCGATAGAGGGAAGAGGAAGTCGCCGTATACTAAGATATCGGGTCTCGAGGATCAGAGAGTGTAGTTCTCGACTGTTGGGCTCGCGAAGTCACGAGTTCAGATCCTTCAAAAGTAAAGAAAAGAGGGTCATGACGAAGAGAATCTATGGGTGAGAAAGATTCCCAATAGGGAATTAGAAGAACCTTCGAGTTCTTTGGGCCGAGGAGAAAGAAGGTCCTGAGGAGAGCGGTCATGCTCTGATTAGTGCGGTTGCATCAGGTTTGGTATCAGAGAGGGAATATTTCTTTGCTTTCTATAGAAAAGAAGAGGATTCACCATGTCTCCTAGAAGAGAATGACAATCACCTGATCCAGAGGAGAGGGAGGTACAAAGAAGAGGTAGGCCAGTAGGAAATCCAGAAATGGAGAGACAGATGAGAGATCTTCGAGCAAGACTTGAAGAGATGGAGACAGCTCAAAGATGCACAGCTAGTGCAGGGGATCTGAGTGATTCCGAAAGTGAAATTGAGGCTGAACGAGAGGAGGAAGTTGCAGCCGAATATGCATCAACTGAGTGGTTGATAAAATCTATCTCTAGGATGGTTGCGAAAGCAAACATGGACATCCCAGTCTACGAGGGGAACTTGGATGCAGAAGAGATTCTAGACTGGATTAGAGCTCTTGATACCTACTTCGACTATGAAGAGATCGAAGAGGAGAAGAAGGTCAGACATGATGTCACGTGCTTGAAGGGACATGCAGCCTTATGGTGGGATGAGTTACAAGCAGATAGACGTTGCAAAGGAAAGCCGAAGATCAAGAGTTGGGATCGAATGATTGTGAAGAAGGAAGGAGAAGTTCATCCCAAGAGACTATCAAATTACTCTGTTCAGGAGGATGCAGAACCTGAGACAAAAGTTGATGACAGTGAAAGAATACACTGAGGAATTCTATCAACTGAACATCAGAGAAGTTCATCGGGAGATCGATGATGAGAAGGTTCCCAGATATTTGAATGGTCTGAGATATAACATTCAGGATGAATTAAGCATGGTTACCATCAAGATGATGGAGGAGTCTTATCAGATGGCTTTGAAAGATGAGGAGAAGCTGAGCTGGAAGCAAGATCAGAGAGGGAGAGGCAGGAGTCATCCCAGAGGCAAGGCAGTTGCCCAGGAGAAATATCAGAAGCCCAACGAGGAATGGAAGAAACCTCAGGGTAGAGTTGGAAGAGGTGGAACCTCACAGAAAGGGTAGCGTACAGAGAAGAAGGGAGATTATGCTGACGCAAATACTTTTCCTGGTACCATAGGTAGAGGAAGAGGCCGAGGTGGAGTAATCACATGCTTCACATGTGGAAAGAATGGGCACAGGTCATTTGAGTGTCCAAAGAAGAAGAAATATAGTGGAGAAGCTCACATCACCGAGGCACAGAAGCGGGATGTTGAGACCGAAGACACAAAAGATGGAAGGTTGCTGATGATGCGTAAAGTTCTCTTAACACCCGAGAAGGAGGTGGAGGACTTAGCTCAAAGGACCAGACTGTTCAGGATAGCTTGCAAAACCAAGGACTGGGTGTGCAAGGTTATTGTTGACAGTGGTAGCACAAATAATCTCGTTTCAACAGAGATGGTAGAGAAGTTGGAGCTGGATACAACTGATCACCCAAGTCCATACAAAGTTTCATGGCTACAGAAGGGACATCAGGTGAGCGTCACTAAACAGTGTTTAGTTGAATTCAAGATAGGTGGATATAATGATAAAGTACTCTATGATGTTATTCCCATGGATGTATGTCATTTATTGCTGGGCATCCCATGGAAATATGACAGAAATGTGGTTCATGATGGGAGAATGAACACATATACCCTGGAGAAGTACGGGAGGACACACAGGTTGCTTCCGATAAAGGATAAGGAAGTGAAACCAGAAGTGAGCAACACAATACTTCTCATGAGTGGGAAGGAGCTTCTTACGGAGATGGAGAAGAAGGAAGATCCACAATTCTTTGTGGTCAAAAGGCCGAGGATTGTTCTGACTAGCACAAGAGTTGATGACTTATCAGATGAGATTCAAGAACTGCTAGAAGAGTTCGATGACATCGTAGTGGATGAATTACCTCATTCGTTACCACCGATGAGGAGTGTGAGACACCATATAGACCTCATACCAAGAGAAAGTTTTCCGAACAAAGCTGTGTATAGGTTGACACCGCAAGAAAATGAGGAGGTTAAGAGGCAGGTCCAGGAGTTGATGGACAAAGGATTAGTCAGAGAAAGCTTAAGCCCATGTGTTGTTCCAACAATACTCAGTCCAAAGAAGGATGGAAGTTGGAGAATGTGTATTGACTCAAGAGAGATAAACAAGATAACCATCAGGTACAAGTTTCCATTGCCAAGAATGGATGTTCTGATGGACTGCCTGAGTGGGGAAAAGTATTTTTCAAAGATAGATTTGAAAAGAGGATATCATCAAATTCACATGAGAGAAGGTGATGAGTGGAAGACAACCTTCAAGACCAACGAAGGACTGTATGAATGGCTAGTCATGCCATTTGGTTTGAAAAACGCTCCGAGTACCTTTATGAGGTTGATGAATGAAGTCCTGAGGGAATTCATCGGGAAATTTGTCGTCGTATATCTGGATGATATACTGATTTTCAACAAGACCAAGGCTAAACATCTGAGGCATTTGGCCATTGTGATGAGGAAGCTACAGAAGGAGAAGTTGTTGATCAATATGAAGAAGTTCTCATTTATGAAGACATAACTCATTTATTTGGGGTTTGTTATTTCAGTGAATGAGTTGAAGATGGATCCGGATAAGGTAGAAGTGATCAATAATTGGCCATCACCGAGAAATGTGTTCGAGGTGAGAAGTTTTCATGGTTTGGCTAGTTTCTACTGAAAGTTCATCAGAAATTTCAGTGGAATTAGCGTAGCGATGATGGAAACAGTAAAGAAGCGGCATAAGTCTTTCCATTGGACAGTAGAGGCTGAGAAAAGCTTCAATCTGTTGAAGCGGACGATAACGGCACAACCGGTGTTGGTGTTGTCGTATTTCCAGAAGACATTTCAAGTGAAATGTGATGCAAGTGGGTTTTCCATTGGAGCGGTCTTAAGTCAGGAAGACAGACCAGTTGCATATTACAAAGAGAAGCTGGATGAGGCAAAACTGAAATACTCCACGTATGATAAGGAATTTTATGCTATCATACAGGCATTAAAGAAGTGGAGGCATTACTTGATCCCGAAAGAATTTTTTTTGTACAGTGATAATCATGCATTTCAGTTTGTGACTCAACAGGAGAAGTTGAATCAGAAACATGCTAAATGGGTAGAGTATATGCAAAATTTCACATTTGTGATTAAGCATATTTCGGGTACTACTAACAAAGTGGTTGATGCTTTGAGCAGGAAATGTTTGTTGTTGCAGGAGTTCTGAGTCAAAACATTGGGTTTTGAAAATCTCAGGGACATGTACACAGGAGATGCAGATTTTGGAGAGGCGTATGAAGCAGCTGAGAATCCATTTTTCAGAGACAGAAGCCCTTGGATAGAGTATATGATCCAGGGAGGATTTCTATTCAGAGGCAATCAACTGTGTATTCCGAAATGCTCCATGAGGGATAAACTGTTGAAGGAAAAACACAGTGGTGGATTGGCAGGACATTTTGGCCATGAAAAAACATTCACGAAGCTGAATGAGTCGTATTTTTGGCCGGGGATGCAAGCAGATGTCAAGAGGTTTGTTGACAAATGTCGGGTTTGCCAGCATTTGAAGGGAAGGAAGCAAAATGCAGGTCTTTATCAGCCATTGCCCATACCAGATAGGCCATGGGAAGCGATTAGTATGGATTTTGTATTAGGATTGCTGAGGACCCAAAGAGGTGTTGATTCCATATTTGTAGTGGTGGACAAATTTTCAAAAATGGAACATTTTAGCCCATGCCAGAAGACCAGCGATGCGACTCACATCGCAAATCTATTTTTCAAGGAGGTCATTCGACTTCATGGATTGCCGAAAAGCATAGTTTCGTACATAGACACGAAATTCATAGGGCATTTTTGGAGGACCTTATGGAGGAAGCTAGGGACTAACTTGGCGTTTAGTTCTTCTTATCATCCTCAGATGGATGGACAGATGGAAGTGGTCAATAGAAGTCTGGGAGACTTGCTGAGAAGATTGGTGACAGAGCACCATGGCAGTTGGGATAGCATATTTCCACAGGAAGAGTTCGCGTACAATGATTCAGTGAATCGGAGCACAGGGAAAAGTCCATTTCAGGTTGTAAATGGAATGCAACCGATAGGAGTCTCTGAGTTAAGAAATTCAGAAAAGACTGCGACTAGCAGTGCTAGTGCAGAGGAATTCGCTGAGGCGATGAAAGAACTTCACAGCAGGCTGAAGCAGTGACTGATAGATTCAAATCAAGAATATAAGTGCAGAGAAGATCAACATCGGATACAACTTCAGTTTGAAGTTGGTGATTTGGTTCTAGCACACTTGAGGAAAGAAAGGTTCCCAAGGGGAACATACAACAAGTTAAAAATGAAAAAAATCGGACCATGCAAGGTCTTGAGAAAATTCAAAGAAAATGCTTATGAGATTGAGTTGCCGGATGGTATCGGGATATCTCCGATATTCAATATCGCAAATTTATACCCGTACAGGGCTGGAGAAGCAGAGACTACAACTAAGCAACAAATCATCCAGTGGACGAAGCAGATGTCGATTGCAGAAAAACCACAGATGGAATGCATAATGGACAAGAGAGTGGGTAAGAAGACCAGAAGAAAGGAATATTTCGAGTATCTGGTCAAATGGAAGAATCACCCAGTTAAGATGCCAGCTGGGAGACTAATGCAGTAATACAGAAGCATGAAAAGACCATGCAGAAGCTCATGGATAGGAGCCCATGAAATTTTTCAAGCTGAGGAGTATGATGCAGGAGTATCGCCATCACATCAAGCGAGCCAGCGTGGAGCAGAAGACAGCTGGACAAGCCAGCACAAAATTTTGAAAATGCTTTGGGATTGTTGCGCAAAGTCTTTAATGATTCCATTTAAGAGATGGAGCACTTGTACATTGAAATGGACCTTGAGTGGATAGCTCTCGTCCTTAGGTAGATAGTCAGCATTTAGTAGACTTAATGCAGTTAGATAGGAATTCAATTCTAGACTTGATAGCCTAGTGTCCAAGAGGGAAAATGGATATAGACACCCTCCTTTGTGTTAGGCGAAATATATGTCGTTATAGTACTTGCCCAACCATTTAATTGTCAACCCGGGGTACGTAGATTGACGAAGCACACACACTGTATATGCAGGACTGAAGTAGAACTAATCTAATCTATGTTGCTGAAATCAAACTGTTCTAAGAAAGCATTGAAATTGCCTAAGGGAAATACAACATGTGAAGAGTTAACAACAATGAGCTCATACAATATATCAATCTCAAATCATATTACAATAGTCAAATGACAAAACCATGAAAGAATAACAAAGCTAAGAATTCCCTTCTCCTAATTACAAGACTAATTCCAAAAACTCAAGCTTCAATCCTAATT
>ML780913.1:571869-597307 GCA_009831015.1 Picea engelmannii
ATTCTAACCAAATCTCCATGATCTTCTCCTTGAAGAGAGGCTTGAATAATTATCTCCTTTGGAATGGTGGAAGAGATATTCGAGAAGTCTCTTTGAATTAATCATCCACATATTCCTACACATTACAAAGCTCACACATAATTTGAGATATATATGAAAACATGTATATTTTCTAATATTTAATCATAAATTCACTTTTAATACTAAAATGAATAAAGTGGAAAATAATAATGTGAAACCCAAATGTATTTATGAAAATGGTATGATGAAGGTTTAATGGGGCGATGAAATGTAAGGAATAGTGAAGGGAAAGGTGGATGAAAATACGACATTTCTGAGTCCCAACACTTTGTACATTGTAACATTAAGCATCATAAGCATTCAGAAGAAGAAGAAGAGCCAACAGAGAAGTGTATGAAGAACACCCATGTACAGACATTTGAATTAATAGAAGAAATCTTGATTCAAATTCATGGTTGGTGTTGTTTCTCTGGGTCTTGATGTTATTCTCATGCATGTTTTCTTCCTGTTATACATTTGATTTTATATGTTGTGTATGTGATTTCATGGTTGAGTTGAAATATGAGAGGAAGAGGGGATTAGTTTCAATTGTTTCTCTATTTTGAGCTATAGGATTCCTGCAAGGAGCGCAGTTGAAGTTGTCCACAAGGAGTGCATTGACAAAGGGCTTCAGATAGAGATAACTTTTGTTCTAAGTTCCCGAGAGTATAGTTGCAAGGAGAAGAGTCGTGAAAGGAGTGCGTAGGCTAAGTTAAGACTCAGAGTTTCGATTCTAAGCAGAGTATCGAAGGATTACTGCTGCAGGAGTGCGCAAAGTCAAACGACTTCAACAATTAGAAGTTGTTGAAGATTTTCCGCAAGGAGTGCGCGCAAGAAGTTCTCAGAAGGACTTGAGAAGTCGAGAACAAAGATCAGGAGGGGTAGGCCTTCGAATTTTTCGAGGGATTTCACAAAGGAATTGTGCATTTAAGTGTTCGAGAAAGTGTTGAAATCTTGCGCGTAGGTGAACAAGTCTTCGTAGGGAAGTATTGTGTTCATTTCGCAGAAACCCATTTGGGAAAAGCGGACGATCGAAATCCTTCGAAGAGGTTCCAAAAAAGTTTTGAGGACCATAGATCTTGCATAGGCACAAGGAGAATATGGCAGAGAACGTCTGAGATTTTTGAAGCTCAGGAGAGAGAGGCCATTGATCCCAGTCAGCCAGTGTCGTTGGATCATTCGCGAGATCGCCTATCGGGATCTCGTAAGAAAAGTGTCGAAGATTTGGCAACAGGAATCACGAAATCATGAGACGCGATATCCCGACAGTTGCATAGACATTGTGGGCCACAGGGAGCCAGAGGAGTGGAAGACAGGTGTCAGAGATCGAGAGATCTCGTGAACTCGAAAGTTCGCAGGGCGAGAGTCCAAGTATTGGGTACTCCAAGTCATGAGGACGCGAGGTGGCGAGTAGCGAAAGAGCAATAAGATCATATCGGTGTTTCGACGCATCGGATATCGGGAGTTGGAAAACCGAGGGCTTGGTATTGCGAGTAGAGAAGTCGTGATAGAGGCGAAGTCCTGATAGAGGGAAGATGAAGTCAGCGTAGACTAAGATATCGGGTCTCAAGGATCAGAGAGTGTAGTGCTCGACTGTTGGGCTCGCAAAGTCGCGAGTTCGGATCCTCCGAAAGTAAAGAAGAGAGGGTCGTGATGAAGAGAATCTGTGGGTGAGAAAGATTCTCGATAGGGAATCAGAAGAAAATTTGAGTTCTCTGGGTTGAGGAGAAAGAAGGTCCTGAGGAGAGCGGTCGTGCTCCGAGGAGTGCGGTTGCGTCACAATGTATAGAGACTATATTTTATTATGACTATAATTTTGAATCTAATGGATGAATATTATAATTTCTACAATTTTTCGAAGTTGACCAAGCTAAAAACATTGCAGATTTTAGACACATGTTTTTCTACACATTGTATTTATCTTAATTTTACTTAAAACTAAAATCTAAATATACCCTTTTGAAAAGAACAGTTTAAGGATTATGAATATATTTTTTTCCAAATTTTTCACGGTATATTTTTAGAGATACCAATATTTCATTTCACCGAATCATAATGTCTGCTGGAAATATTATGTAGTGTTTTTTTATTTAAATTAAACAAAATTAGATAAAAATAAAGAAAATGAAAACAAATTATAGCAATTGAAAGTAGATTCAATTTTGGAAATGATGGTGTCATTTTTGAAACCAAATTCTCAGTATTTGCAAGAGTCCGCAACCTCCGAAGTTTAGGTAAGCTTGGGGAAATTCTCTGGTTTTTGTTTTCAGTCCCAATTTCATGTTTTCGGTTGAAATACTCTTTCGGCTGAAAAAATATTATTTTGGTCGAAAGAATAAAATCTAATGGAAATCGTCAAAACTGAACGGTTTCCAAGGTTTTCGGCCGAAAAAACCTTCTTTCGATCGAAAGGCTATTGAGCAAATTCTATCGATCGGAAAAAATGAAAGACATGTCATATCGCATTGTATCATTTCATTTCAGGACAAATTGTATAAATAGGCTTTCGGTCGAACACATTTAACACAATTCATCGGATGGATATACATATATGAGCTCGGGCATAGGGATTTCAAAGCATTTCTATTACTGATTGCAACTGTATTATTTTCTTTCTTTATTTCTTCCCTCTTTTCCATAGGCTTAATCGGAGGATTGATATCGATACATGATGGTTTTCTAGAGAACTTAAGCAAAGTTTTGAATCATCTTTTTGGTTTTTGTTGAATAAGGTAATTGATGTTTGTTCAAGTTTTTATTGAAATAACAATTTATATGTTGAAAGATAAATGTTGAGCATTTTTTCAAGGTGAAGTCTTTGTTGAACATATCTTTTACAGACAACTATAAAATTCATGGGAAACAAAAGTTTGTGCAAGAGAAAATTTGATCACACTCGAGATTATAGTTTCCAAATCGAACAAAGGAAAGATCTTTATTGGAGAAAGAAACAAGAATGTGAAAATATTGAAGAAAGAAACGATGATAATGTCAATAGAGATTATCGAAAAGAAGAAGTTCAACCAGGTATGCATGCACATGTGATGATCGAACACAAGCCACACATTGGGACTATATTCAGAAAGTACATAATTCAAAGCAT
Organism: Picea engelmannii; assembly: GCA_009831015.1. Taxonomy (NCBI): domain Eukaryota; kingdom Viridiplantae; phylum Streptophyta; class Pinopsida; order Pinales; family Pinaceae; genus Picea; species Picea engelmannii. The sequence continues at coordinate 575,033 of ML780913.1, forward strand.
AGACTTCAAATTTTAAATATTGTAAATAATATAATTGATTGTAATTATAATTTCATGTTTTTCAAAAAAAATAAATAGATTTGTCTCATAATGTCGAAGAAGATGTTGAAACCGAAATTGAAGCAGAAGGCGTTGAAACCAGAATTGAAGCAGAAGATGAATCACCTATAGGTATGTACATAAATTTACATAATACAAGATGAACACTCAAGTACATATAATTTAGTGAATTTGTGTTCGGGTTATGTTTTTTAATATAAACTTTAAATTGAAATATGCAGGAGAATCTATCAACATTGATGATGAAGTATTAGAAAATGTTGATACTGACAAATTTGGGAAGAAAAAAGATAAGCATTATATAATATATCGAACTAAGAATATGTATAATTATTTTTTCAAAGATGAATCAGTAACAGTACGACCTCAACTTTTACTTTGTCTAATGAAGTTAAGAAAATTAAAATAAGCCACATCATTATTGGGTATTCAAAATTCGACAAAGGATACAAAGGTGAAACAAAATGTCTTTAACAATATAACTAGTGTATTAAAAGCTTTTGGAAAATCTCGAAAATAAGATGTTCGTGTTGCACGCAGAGCGATACAAACAACAGTTGTTTCATCTAGCTATATAAAAGATTGTTTGACACGACGCATGGAAAAAATGATGGGAACGTCAAGAAAAACATAAAAAAACATAAACAAATTTGATTGAAAATAGATGTAAATGATGAATTGGCTTGTTGCACAGTGATTTCTAGACAACCCTACAAAGATAGACTTGCAGAAAATGTTAAAGAATTGGCCCGTAATTGTTGGTTGGAAGAATCTCGTTTTTCACCACATACAAGGGATGTGTTGCGACGAAGAATAGCACAAAAGAAATATGAAGAACATCCAAAACATATATTTCCAATGACACAAATAGAGTTGTTCAATAAGTTCAAAGAAGAGCACAAAGAAGTTAAAATTTCCATCAATACATTTATGCAACAAAAACCATGGTTTGTTAGACCCATCATTGTTCGTGACACTTGTTGTTGTTATTATCATGTGGAATTTGAGTCGTATTAGGACACTTTTTTGGATTTTGGTAAAACTTTATGTCCAGGTTCACCTCCTCCTTCCACATTCCATGTTTTTATATCTAAAATTCTATGTGAAAGAGAAGATGATGATTTATTTTACAAAAAAAATGTGTTGGTGGAAAGAAATGTGATCGTTGTGGAAATCTAAGTTTGTTTCATTCAAAGTATCATATTTATATGAATGATCAATCATTTTCTAATATAAGAGTCAATTGGAAGAGATATGAATATATGAGCAACACAACTCCACATTCTTCAAATGTTATTTCCAAAAGGATTGATTTGAAGGTAGATAAAATATAGGTGATAGACTTTTTGAAGAAGTTTGAGTAAGAAATCTATAAATACACCAAGAATTCACATAGATATCGATGGAAAGATCTACAATTCAAACAATCCTATGAAGTGTTTCCACTAGGGACAATTTTTTCTGTAGTTGATTTTGCATAGAATTACACATTCGCCGCACAAAATGAAATAAAGAGTGAATATTATCATTCTGATCAAGTCACAATATTTGTCCACGTTCTATATAGACATGATCAATGGAGTCTTGATAACATATAAAGCACCAACGACAATCGACATGTCATTAATTAATATCACTTTTATATAAGTGATGATCGAGCACATGACACACATTATGTACAACATTGTTTTGATAAATTTTCTGATTCACTGAAAGAATGCGAAATCAGATTCGATCGACATTGGATATGGTCAGATAGGTGTGTGGGTTATTTCAAATCTTCACGATCATTCTATTGTTTATTCTGTCTTCATAAAAAATTAAACATTACACATTGTTGGAATTTTTTTGAGATTCATCATGGAAAATGAGAGCACGACGGTGCAGGGGCATGTATAAAATGAGCACTTCGAAGGTATCAACTGAGCCCTCATGCCGATCGATTTAAATCCGCTGAACAAGTTGTTGAATGGTGAAAAATGGCTTTAAGACATGAATATAATCCGTCAAGGGATGTGCGCAGGTGTGTCTATATATAAATGTTACATGTATGTACACATGATATATAGATTTTAACGTGTTCAAATTTATATTCAATCTTCATTCATTTTCTTGAGAGATTTCAAGTTAACAAGTTCTTGTCTTGTGCAATTTTTTTTGGTATGTTGGAATCGAAGATGTAAATAGATCAATCCCATATGATGCAAGTACAATACATGGGATGCAAAAAATACATTAAGTTAAAACAAAAAAATTTCAAAATGGGTTTGCATTTGATAGAAGAAATGACTCTTGTTTTTGTTTAGTTTTCATAGAGGACACAAAATCCATAGATATTTGCGAGAATGAAAATGAAGGATATGTTAAATCTTGGAGACATGCAAAACTTAATGTAAAAGAGAAAATTCCACTTGCAAGCTCAGAGGAGATGGAATCAAATGAAACTATAGTGTTAGTTGATGGTGATAGAGTTTCTGATCTTGTTAGAGAAGGTAATTTTTATGTTTAAATTTTTTCAAGTAACTTGTAGATGTACTTGTGTGATAATATAACATGAACTATTTGTTGTCCAATATATCCAATTATTTGCAGGAGATGTTTTTTCCATGGTTGCACCTGTAGACAACACTGAAAATGTGAAATATTATTTGATACGATGCACAGAACAAAAGATGAGGCTACTAGAAGATTTTGATGATAACGATTTTATATATGAAAGAGGATAAATTGTATTGAAAGGATATATTTTTCAAGAAACCCCTCAAACTGATACTCATGTTCACTTTCAAGACTACCATTCAGATGTCACAAGTTGTCAATATAGTCATTTGGTATGTGCAACGCGCATAAATTTAATAGAAGTTCAATAAAAAAAATAACAAAAGTTATAAAATGGAAAATGTCCAAAGTCGATCATGAACGAATAATTGAATATGGAATACCATTACGGTGTTTTTAAATATGTGGCACATGTTCATTCCATATTTTTTTATTTTTCATTGAAAGTACATGCCAGATTTTGATGACTTGTTTTGACTATCTTCAAACATATTTCCAAATAGGATATTTATAAAAGGGTGTGTATAAAAAACTACAGATCATTCTTAAAAAACACAGATAAAATATGGTTCAGTCATACTTTATCTGTGTTTTTCAACCATTACACCAATCAAAATTGAGTTGTATACTTCTGGTATGAGAATTTTATTTTAAACTAAAAAATAGTTAAACACCATTTCCATTGACACTTACTTTTTTCAATAGTATTTTTTTTCCATTTTATTTTAATAATATTGCATTAGGTTCAAGGGTATATGAACCTTTAGGTGAATATCTCTTATAGCTTTAGCATTTTGTTAATGACTACATGATAAAATTAAAGAAGAGTTGATCATCTTTTCCATTTTAAGGTTTTATTTTACTGTCACATAATTTTGAGCATTTTATTTTATTATTAACACACAAACCAAATCTCACTATTTTATTGTATAAACATTACCAATAATTAATTTGGATATCTCTTCTATCTTGAGAATTTTATTTTTATTACTATTGCACCAATCAAAGAAGAGTTGAACATCTCTTTTATCCTTGAATTGAGAGCATTGACTTCTTTAAGTCTTAATTTTGTTTTCTCATTTTTTAAATTAATATGAACTAACAACTAAAAACAATTTAAACATCTCTTCCACTCGTTGTAATAACACTTTACTAATAATATCATATATATACTAATATCTTCATTCTAATTATTAAGTTGATAAATACATTTAAAATTTGAAATTATTTAGAATAGACATTTTAATAATTAAATTGATTTTCATGTAAAAAAATTTAGAAGTGTTAATCATTAGAATTAAATTGTCATTAATAGATATCTTCTCTAACAAAGTTAAGGAAATTAATGTACAACCTTGTTTAAAGTCAAGTGAATTAAATTGTAATTAATAGATCTCTTCTCTAACAAAGTTAAGGAAATTAATATACAACCTTGTTTAAAGTCAAGTGAATTAAATTGTAATTAATAGATCTCTTCTCTAACAAATTTAAGGAAATTAATACAACCTTGCCTAAATCAAAGTGAAGACACTTACAAAAATGTGGTTTTATGTGAATAGTACTAAACCATAGCCTGCAAATCATTTTCCTAATATAATTCTCTTTCATACATGTTATTTGAGTGTACAAGGAGTATGTGTTGTTCATTGGAATGCCTAAAACACAATGATTGAGTGCATACCTCCTCCCTTGAATTCCACATTGGTTACCTTTTTCCAAAATCAAACACAAGTTTTCTGAACGTAAATTGGTAGATCATGAATTTTTTTTCATTTTAGTGTAATTCATACCAGCATAGGATTTGCATGGTTTAAAATGTTTTCTACTACCATAATATATTCTCAAATAAATTTTGCATGGTTTAACATCTTGTCTACTATCATATATTCTTAAATATATATGCAATGATACAATCTTGTATGTTTGACAGTTCATTTTTTTCTTCTCCATCTATTGAGTTTGCATATTCTTAAATATATTTCAACAACAACACATTCTATGAGTTTGCATCTATGATCTCATATGCCTCTCTTTCATTTTCTTTTTCCTTTACTTTTTTTTATTAGTTAAGTGCATCTATTTAAACAAATTTATTTACCAGATCTCATGCAAATTTATTTTCTAAATAGTTTTTCCTTCAATTTTTTTATTGTTTAAGTGCATCTATGTAACCAATAGAATCATTAGTAACTAGAAAAAATTAAAATAGAATCTGTTAAAAAAAATAGAATTGTGTTTTTCATTAGTAACTAGAATCTATTGAAATTATTCTACAAAAAGTATTTGATGATATGTCAATAGAATCATATTTTTAATAGTCCACTGTGAACATAAAATGAAACATTTAAATTAAGAAGATTATTTAAGATTTTGATGCTTAATTTAATGCATTGTAAAAAGGAGAATATATACACAACATTAGTTCATTACTAGTTAACTTTGCCACTTTTTGACAATAGAATCATTTTTTTGACAGTACACAGTGAACATAAAATGAAACATTTAAATTAATACATAGAAGAAAAGTATTTAAGAGTTTGATGCTTAATTTAAAATGAATTGTAAAAATGAGAATACACAAAACATTCGTTCATTACTAATTAACTTTTCCACTTTTTGACAATAGAATCATATTTTTGATAGTACAAAGTGCACATAAAATGAAAGATTTAAATTAATACATACTAGAAAAGTATTTAAGAGTTTGATGCTTAATTTAAAATGCATTGCAAAAAGGAGAATATACAAAACATTAGTTCATTACTAGTTAACTTTGTCATTTTTTGACAATAGATTCATATTTTTTACAGTACATAATGAACATAAAATGAAACATTTAAATTAATACATAAAAAAAAAGTATTTAAAAGTTTGATGTTTAATTTAATGCATTGTAAAAATGAGAATATACAAAACATTAGTTCATTACTAGTTAGCTTTGCCACTTTTTTTTTTCCATCAATTTTGAGAAATCAAATATGAGACAATAATTGTTATTTTGAATTCCAAAATTATGATATATATATATATATATATAATCCTGAATAATTATACTATAAAATAAATAAGTTCCACATCCATTTTAGGATGATAACAAAAACTAAGACATTCAACTCCAAAATTCTGCACTCTAAGCCATCACTTTCAGATAGATCACTTCATACATGAAATTCAAACTTGCAAAAAAAACAAAATTCAAAAATAAAAAATTTACAATTCAAACATGTGAAATAATATAGAATTCGAAAATTGTAATTAAAAAGAATTTGACATACATACAAAAATAATTAAGTGTCATCCTCCAACATACTCTTTCCCACAATATATATTGTAAACATATTTTCCACCAAATATAATTTAGACATCTGTAAAAATAAAAAATAAAAATAAAAAAATAAATAACACATATTAACATATATATTGTAATTAAATATTAAATAAACGATGAGAAATAATAACATAACCAACCACAATTAAACATATTTAAGATCTAGTTACTCTCCAATTAAGAGTACATGATCTAAACAATTTGTAATTCTTATCTAAAATCTTCAAAAAAATTAAAGAGAAAAATTATGTTCTTGGTAAAAAAAAATTGAATTAGAGTTATATAATAGTCTGAAAATAAATATAAATCTGTGTATGAAGAAAGTTCACAAATCTCCATATTAAGTCATTCTTCTAATGAAATACTTATCTCCTTATGGATGAAGTCTCAAATCATTCAGGTGAAATTCTCCTTGTGGATAAGGTCCCAAATCCTTTAGGTGAAATTCTCCTTGTGGATAAGGTCCCAAATCCTTCAGGTGAAATTCTCATCCCAGGTGATGTTATTGTATTCTTGGTAAAACAAATTGTGAGTTCGAGTTAGATAATAATATAAAAATAAATATAGAACTGTGTATGAAGAAAATTCACAAATCTCCATATTAAGTCATTCTTCCAAATAAATACTTATCTCCTTGTGGATAAAGTCTAAAATCCTTCAGGTGAAATTCTCCTTGTGGATAAAGTCTTAAATCCTTTAGAAATTCTCATCCCATGTGATGTTATTTGATCATATTTACACAACAATAAAATACTAATCTCCTCAGCAGTTAAATACTTCTCCCTTTTTCTTCTATAGTGGTCATATAATCAAATTCCACGATGCCCTTTCAAAATAAATGACTCATAAATCTCCATATTAATCCATTCTTCCAAAAAACTACTTATTATCTAAAAAAGTTCACAAATCTCCATTTTAAAAACCATTCTTCTGAAAAATACGTATCTTCTCTTTCTTCGGTAGAATAGATGTTCTCATATAAACTTGCATGTACATGAAGAAAACACAAATATCCACATGTCTATTAATTCATTCTTCAAAAACCATTTAAATGGGATGTATTCATATTAAATGTAATGAAATGCTCTTTGAAATGATGTGAGCTAGCTCACATATACAATATGTGTAAGATTATTTGTAAATCTAATTGAATGTTGGTATGTAATGTCCCTGCCGTTACGACGACAAAGAGACATACTACAAGTAAATAATTTTTTTTTTTTTTTTTAAAGCTGCGTTAGGATGTACACATCCCAATTAATCATGACATCATTGACCCATAGTGAAATGTGTAAATGAAACAACTTAAACGCATAACACCAAACATGACGTAAGATGACCCATCATCGCCACGAATGACGAACAAAAATTGACGCAATGTCGCAATAAATCAAGGTACATGAGTCAACATTCACCTGACACAAAACAAATCAAATTAAACCAAGGTGCTAGGTATTTATGAGTTATTCTCGAGGCGCAATGGCCAGTCATAAAATATGGTCAACCATCATAAAATTTCCATTATGTGCTAGAATACTAAAGTCTAAGGATGTCATTTATTACATAAAATCCAAGAGCACCAGTAGTCTAAACAATCATTCTTACATTGAAAACACTGTGAGCGAGTGAAAAACGACTACATAACTCATTGTGTTAGCATTGGTTTAATGACACATGACTAATCAATAAACATGCATCCATATAACCCGTAACACTTGAGTAAATGTCAACCTTTATTTTCATCGTGCAAGGGGATCCAATCACATAACTAATAATACATAATCAATATTTGAGCACCAATAATCTTATTACTTTTCCAGCACATAATCCATGGCGCAAATACCAAACACAAGAAAACATTCATTCAATCTGTGCATGAGGAAATCTAATCATCAAGACTCTATCGTTCATTACATCAATTCATTTGTGCATGACGTTTAAAGTCTACTACCATCATTTATCACATTATATATTATTGTGTACAAGAAGTCTAACAACTCAATGATTACATATCTCTACTAAATCAATGGCTCGAGACAATCAGTTAATTAATACATTCAAATTCAACTTTATTCAAGGGCATAAGAGTAAACTGGTGACTTTATCCTTCTTGAATCTATTTATTTCTTGGTGCCCCAAAATCAAAATGCTTAATTTAAACATAAATCAAAGTGACTCAGGGATGACTGAAACTCTGGTTTAAATTAAAGGAAGAAGAATCCTAACTAAGGAGAAGGCTAGCTTCAAGTCTTAAATAAAGGTCTAATTAAAGGTTTAAAAGTAAGGCCCCAAATAAGGAACCATCTAAAGTCAACTAATTAAATTAACCGAAAATGAAGCAACATATTAACCACTGAAATAATATTAAGAAGCATAAATTCATACAGACCAAATGATTTTTAAAGCACGGATAAGAGAAAAAATGAAAAATTCATTCAATAATACTATGTATGCATGCATAGGAAAAGAAGTTTGCATATTTGTATCTTCTAATAGTATGAAATATACATTGAATATTAGATTATAAATACTATTTGTGACTAATTATGTGTGTCTATGTTGTGTACATATTACATACATATAAGTGTGTGCCAATGACAAGTAATGATAATAATATAGTCCTTTTTCCTATTATTTTATGCATGGAATTAATCGTTGCACATATTGACTGTGTGTATAAATGAAGTATTGTAGAGGAAGTAAGGAAGAGGGTGTGTTATAGGTAGCATAGTAAATCAATTTTATAAATAACAGACTGAAGAGAATAAGAGACAAAGTAAACATATCGTTCCATTATTCTGGGGTATGCTAAATAGTATTATTCAGTCCATAGTGAGCAAGCCGCTCCATTATTACTAGGTATGTTGAATAGAATATGAGACCGGTAGTGGGCATGCCTGTGAGGAACTCGAGCCAAAGTTTAAAAAGGGAATAGTCATTCACAAACATGCATAAGGTGTACTTGCAGTGGTCCAAGGAAATATTGTAAATGCAATAACGTGGGTAATTAAACAACAATCTCTTCACATTTTAAAGGAAAAAATCGTGGGCCTTTAAACAACAATCTATGTCAATCTTTAAAAGAAAAAACGTGGGTGAATTCAGCATGCAACACAGTCCATTTTTAATTTCCAAAATCATGGTCTTTCACAGCAAGAAATTTGATTAATTGGAAAGAAAAAACGTGGGTGAATTCAACAAGCCACATAGTCCATTTTTTATTTCCAAAATCATGGTCTTTCACAACAGGGAATTTGATGAATTGAAAAGAAAAAATGTGGGCATTAACAGGAATCAAATGCTAGCAAAATTTTAAAGAAAAACACAGTCTTCATCAAGGGAAAAATCGCCCCAAAGGTAAAATGAAATGCAAACAAGAATAATTTCTCTTTTCCATCGCCAGAATCTAAAATAAAAATGTAGACCAGAAATCATTTCGTTTTTCATTGCTAGAATACCCATTGTAAAATGCAGAGATGAATTCATTTCGTTTTTCATTACCAGAATACCCAATGTAAAATGTAGAGATGAATTCATTTCGTTTCTCATTGCGAGAATAACCAAATTAAAATGCAGAGATGAATTCATTATGTTTCTCATTGCCAGAATACCCAAAATAAAATGCAGACCAAAAATCATTTCGTTTATCCTTGACAAAATACTCAATGTAAAATGCAGAGATGAATTCATTCCGTTTCTCATTGCCAGAATACCCAAAATAAAAATGCATACCAGAAATCATTTCATTTTTCATTGCCAAAATACTTAATGTAAAATGAAGAGATGAATTCATTTCATTTTTCATTTCCAGAATACCCAATGTAAAATGTAGAGATGAATTCATTTCATTTTTCGTTGTTAGAATACCTCAATACAATGCACACAACAGTAGGAGAATGCAAGGATCCAACGGGAAAGGTCATGGAATGATTGTAGGGGTTCTATTAGTCAAGGCATAGAGAAAACCAACTAGGAAAGAAGATAATCCACATGTAGAGGTCGTTGCCAGATATTGGAATCAACAATTAGCTAGAGAAAAACATCAAGGGTAGCTGGCTAAGAGGTTTGTCCTTCGCTCATCATCCTCGCATAGAAAAGCAGGGCATTGAGATCCATAGGTATTTTGACACTAAGGAGACGAATGTAGATCAGGCTCCTAGGTAACTACTCAGGCGAGGACTGGTGAGCCAAGGATGAAGGCTAAACAACCACGAAGGTCCTAATCAACACAGCAAGGTGGTCAAGATATGCGGGGAATGAAGCCATGGGAGTCAATCTAACATCAAGCCTATGATGCAGGAGCATCACTCATACATCAAGCGAGCCAGCGTGGAGCGTAAGACAGCTGGACAAGCCAACACAAATTTTGAGAACACTTTGGGGATTGAGGCGCAGATCTTAAATGAGCCATTTAAGAGACGACGCACTTGTATATTGAAATGGACCTTGAGTGGATAGCTCTCGTCCTTAAGTAGATGAGGCATTTAAGATAGTTAATGTTGGTAGGTAGATTTTAATTGTAGATTCGATAGCTTTAGAGCGCGAGAGGGAAATGAGATATAGACACCCTCATTATATCATTGTAACATTAGGTAGAGAAGGAAGAGACAAGAGCATACAGAGTATTGTATGAAGAACACCCATGTACAGACATTTGAATTAATAGAAAGAGTTCTGATTCAAATTAATGGCTTGTGTTATTCTCTGTATATTTATGTTAATGTGCTCATGAATGTTTGCTTCCTATCATGCACTTGCTTTTATATGTTGTGTATGTGATTTCATGGTTGGATGGAAGTCTGATAGGAATGAGGAATTAGTTTCAATTGTTTCTCTATTTTGAACCAGAGAATTCTTGCAAGGAGTGCAGTTGAGTTTGTCCGCAAGGAGTGCATTGACAGAAGGGTTCAAATAGAGATAACTTTTGTCCTAATTTCCCAGAAGTGCAGATTTGGCACCGGAGTTGTGCAAGGCATGCGCAGGATAGACGAAGTCTCAGAGTTGCAATTCCAAGCAAAGGGAATTAAGACTACTGCTGCAGGTGTGTGCAGAGTCGAACTTCAACACTTAGACGTTGTTGAAGTTTTTCCGCAAGGAGTGCATGAAAGACGTTTTCAGAAGGACTTGGGAAGTCAAGGATAAGATCAGGAGGAGTAGGCCTTTGAGATTTTCAAAGGATTGCACAGGGAGAGTTGTGCATTGAAGCGTTCGAGAAAGCGATAAAATCTCGTCCGCAGGTGAACAAGTTTTGCGGAGGAAGCGCTTGTTTCATTTTGCAGGAATAGTCAAGGATGAACAGACAGACGAAACTCTCTGAGGAGATTTCACGGAGTTCTGTGGGTCGTTGGATGTTCCATAAGTGCAACGAGGTTACAATGCAGGTGTGGAAAAGGTTCGAAGCTAAGGAGGGCAGGAGCCATCGATCGGGATCACGAGGAGCGTTGGCTCTACTCGTGGATCGACATATCGAGAGTTCATGAGGTGAGACTCCAAATCCATGCAACAGAAGTCGTGAGATAGCGAGGTGTGATATCCCGAGAACTGCATAAGTAGTGTGGGCCACAGGAGATAGTGGAAGACAGGTGGAAAAAATCATCAGAGGTTCGACGTCTTGGGCATCGGGAGTCAAGGAAGGAGTCATTTGGTCGCGCGAGTGGCAAAGTCGCGAGGAAGTGAGATCATGAGTTTCGACATTTTGGCACATCAGCTATCAGAGGTTGGAACCCCAAGTGATTGGTGTCGCGAGTTGCGAAAATGCGATAGAGTGAAGTCCCGATAGCGGAGGCGAGACGAAGTCCATGTTGACCAAAGCCATCGGGTCTCACAGAATTGAGGACCCAGAGACAGACCATGAACTCGCGAAGATGCGAGTTTCGATTCCTCGATAAGTAAAACAAGAGGGGTCGCACAAAGTAAACTGTGGGTGCAGATTTCCCAAAATGGAAATAGAAGAGCCTTTGAGTTCTTCGGGCCGAAGGAGAAAGAAGATCCTGTGAGGGCGATCGTGCTCTGAGGAGTGCGGTTGCTGTCAGCCTAGCTAAGAAAATTTCAGAAAACCATCTAGACAATATGTTCACTTACCCAAGTAAAAATGTAGATTCAAGCATAAGTTCTAAAACAATTTACCCTACAAACAAATAAAGTGTACCATTGCCTGATCACCCGCTCTGAATGACGTCCCGCGTGCTCCATGCAACTCCCACTTACCAACTGGCGAGACTTCACTAGTACCTCCTAGCCAATGATAGGGGTACTCTTGTTCCCCCTTAGCCCCTCGAGCCACAAAGGGTCCACACACACTATCGAGAGATTTTGACTAGCTCCCATATTGCCTCGCAAGGCCAAGCTACCACTCCTCACTGAGATGGGTATCCCAACTCCCACAAGTTAAGTCATTCAAGTGGATATTTCTGCAGTGTAACATTACGCAAACTAAATATCCCCAACCTCCATCTCCTCCCTTCATTATATAGAGTTTTGTGGTTCCTTACTTTCCTAAAATCTCATTTAATTAAGTTTTTTTTAAATTTAATTCCTTAAAATTCCTCCCCGTACAAGTGTCACCCATCCCCTTCATTCCTCCATAAATTAATTAATTTAATTAATTAATTATCTTTATTTCCCTCACCCATCTAGAGTTACTCCTAGAATCACTCCTAGGTGTCCCCAAAATCTCTTATAGGTTTTAATGGCTTTCCCCATTATTAAATTGCTAGTTCAGTTTAAATTAAAAATCTCTTAAATGGTAGATATTTTCCTAAGTTTGACTTTCCGCTTTTTCCCGTATGTTCCCTTTTTATGTTTACCTCTTTTCCTAGTTTACTAAAATTTTAGATTTTTCCCTCTTTCCCCTTTTAGTTAGAACTCAAAAAGGGAGGTGTGGAAATTAACCCCCTTTTTCCCTTTTCTCATTAAATTAATATATTTTAAATTATCATAAAATAATAAAACAATTAATTCCCTTTTTAAATTTTAATCCATTTTTTTTTTTTGAAATAATTAATTTCTCACTCCCTTCATGTTACAAGATTTAACGAAGATCATAATTATTATTTATGTTGGTTTTATTATTATTATTATTTATTTTTTTTATAGAGAGATAAAATTTTACCACTACCATAGTTTAGACTTAAACCTTAAATTTTCACGATGGGCAACCTTTTAATAGGGAATTTTTATTTTTTTTTAAATTCTAATCACATTGTTCATCCTAAGGCCATCTAGGTTCATTCATCTATCAAAACAACACAATGTTCCCTTTATGACACACTAGGTGCTCCAAGAGTGCCACTCGCCTCATCTGTTCCCTTGCGCGAAATGCCCTTCAGGACGCACTACATGCTCCAAGGGTGTCACTTGCCTCTTTCCATTTTTATTTCACAACGTGCCCTTCAATATGCACCACGTGCTCCAAGGGTGTCACTCACCTCTTGACTGACTTGGTAGACATAAAAACCCCCTGGAGTCAATACTCTGCCAGGTGAACGTGTGGGAGACTAAGGGCCTCTAAGGAATAAGGCCCCTGCCTTACTGCACACCCCTTAGAATCATAGTGAGTGACTATCGCAGTCTGCCCTCATGGCATCGTGGGTCCTCTCAAACTAGGTAATCGTTAGCCTACAGTTCAAGCCACAGTGGGAGTGCTAGTAGGTTGTGGCAGGGTTGTTGTCCACACCTCTCCCTCAACATCTCTAATAGTCATGCATGACCCCTTTACTCCACATGTGAGTCTGATCCGCAAGCTATCATCAACCTGCATCATCAACGAGTCATGTCAGAATATATCCATATCATATCATCTAATCAGAAGGACTAAAATCATAGTAAAACAATCAAACCCCAATGGTACACTCCCCGACTCGATCCGAAGTCCAAGGGGTTCCATCGATCCCTCAACATCCTCGAGATCCATAATCGTGCACACTGAGTAAAACTGATTCAATAGCACGTGTTTATGTCGAGGTGGTAAAACAACATGTCTTCAACCCATATGCCTCATAATCACAATCAAATGTTTTAATAGCATAATAATCCAGATCACTTGCGAGCAAGTTTCCTCAAAGAATAAATTTTCTCAATGTGCCAAAGAGGGATGTTACATACACACCCTTTTGGTCTAAATTTCATCCCGAAGTTTCACAGTATAAGTGCTGAAATAATGTGTGTCACAGTATCATAATTCTATCTATCAAACAAAAATGGAAACTGTTGGTGCATATCATATTCGTCCTCCCAGGTTGCCGAGTGTAGACTATAGTTGTCCCACTGAACCTTGACCTGATCTATCATTCGATGTCGTAGTTGTCGAACGTGATAATCCAAGATGCAGATCAACTCAACTGTGAGTGCCCCCTCATCCGATACCTGCAAGTTACTCATGTCAATAACATGTGTAGGATCACTAATATAATGTCTCAAAATAGATACATGAAAATCATCGTGCATACATCTCAAAGAATCAGGCAAGGCTAGTTGGTAGGCCATGGGCCCCTTTCTCTCCACAATCTTGAAAGGTCCCATGAACCTAGGATATATTTTATCTCCCTTTCCAAACTTGCTCGAACTCTTATGTGGTTTAACTCACAAGAAGACTCAATCACCAACCTCGTAACTATGGTCGACGCGGTGTGCATCGACATAACTCTTCTGTCGATCCTGTTCTTCTTTAATCCTTTGTCTGATTGTTTTCATTTTCTCTTCCATTTCTTGGATCGCTTTCGATCCCACCAAGACCCTATCCTCAAGACAATCCCAACTCAAAGGCATCCGACATGGTTACCCATAAAGAAACTTGAAAGGTGCCATATTAATGGTGCTCTCGTAACTGTTGTTGTAAGCGAACTCCACTAAGGGCAAGAATTCTTCCCAACTCTTTTGTTGGTCCATCACATACATGCCTAACATGTCCTCCAAGGTCTGGTTCATTCGTTCGGTCTTCCCGTCAGTCTCTGGGTGATATGCAGTACTAAAGTTAAGTTGGGTTCCTAAGGCCTCTTGGAAACTCATCCAGTAAACACCGATCCTTGATCAGATATAATCCTCTTAGGCACGCTATGCAGCCTCACAATCTCACTAATTAAAACTAGTTATGTCATGTACCTGATATGTCGTACACACAGGAATAAAGTGAGCACTCTTCATTAGAGTGTCTACTACTACGAAAATCGAGTCATGTCTCCTTTCCATCAGTGACAATCCAACAATAAAATCCATCGAAATAACCTCCCATTTCGATTCTGGAATAGAGTGTGGTTGTAGTAATCTTGTTGGGTGTCTAAGTTCAGCCTTTACCTACTGACATTCTAGACATCTAGCCACATAGTTGACTATGTCTGCATTCATTCCCCTCCAAAAGAATAAGGGTTTAAGGTCTTCCCTCATCTTCATGACTTCTGGATGAGCCATGTAAACTTCTCTATGAGCCTCGCTCAGGATCAACATCCTCAACTCGTCGTTCGGAGGTACATAGATCCGATTTTTAAACCTCAATAAACCATCGTTATCAAATGAAAATACTTCAAATCATGGTACCATCATTGTGTTTTGTCTGATAAAACACTTTACCTCTTTGTACCGATCATCATCATGCTGTAAAGTTAGAATCTTTTCACGTAGATTCGTCTGAAGAGGCAGCACTGAAAAGATGCGTGGTCTCCGACTCAATGCATCCACCACTCAATTCACTATTCCTTTCATGTAATTAATCTCGAAGTCGTACTCACTAAGCAATTCCGACCAACGTTGTTGCCGCGCATTCAAGTCATTTTGCACAAATATGTGTTGTAGTCCACTATGGTCAGTCTTTAGTTCCAATTTTCGTCCAATGAGGTAGTGTCTCCAAAGCTTCAAGGAATATATGATGGCTAACAACTCCAAATCATGCATCACGTAGTTCTCCTCATGACTTCTTAGTTTCCTCAAAATGTAAGAGATCACTCATCTGTCTTGCATCAAGAATCTGCCTAAGCCTTCCTTGGATGTGTCAGTGCATACCAAGATGTCTGCGTCCATGTCTGGAACCTTTAGTATCACTTTTGTTGTCAACAACTCCTTGAGCCTCCGTAATGTTTCCGTGCATTTCTTAGTCCAAACAAGCTTCTTGTTTTTTCTTCTACAATTCCATGATCGAATTTGCTATCCTCGAAAATCCCTCGATGAACTGTTGATAGTATCCTGCTAAACCCATGAAGTTACGCACTTTCGAGAAATTCATTGGCACAGGCCATTCCAGAATAGCCTCGACCATGGCTGGATCCATGGCGATTCCTTTGACGGATATGACATGCCCTAAGTAGTGAATATTTGATTGATAAAATGAGAATTTGGACAACTTCCCATACAATTTGTGCTCTCACATACATTGTAGTACCAAGCGCAATTTCTCGTCATGCTCCTCCATCGTCTGAGAGTAAATCAAAATATTGTCAATGAATACTTGGACGAACTTGTCCAGGTACTCGTGGAACACCCCATTCATCAAACTCATAAATACCCCTGGGTCATTTGTGAGTCCAAATGGTAAAACAATAAACTCGTAATGTCCAAACCTCATCTTAAAGGCAGTCTTAGGGATTTCATCTTCCTTAATCCATAACTGGTGATACCCTGATCAAAAATCAATCTTTGGGAACACTGTCGCACCCTTCATTTGATCGAAAAGATCATCAATCCTCGACAATGGATATTGATTCTTGATCGTGGCCTTGTTCAATTGACGATAGTCAATGTAGAGCCTCCATGACCTATCCTTATTTCGTATGAAAATAACAGGTGCACCCCACGGTGACACACTAGGACGTATCAATCTCAGGTCCAACAATTCCTTCAGTTTCATTCTTAACTCTTGTAATTCCAGGGTCAACATCAGATAGGGAGTTCTCTCTATTGGTTCAGTTCTCGGTTTTAGGTCTATAGTAAACTCCAATTCCCTCTCCAGCGACATCCCAGGTAACTCCTCCAGAAATACATATGCAAACTCTCTCACCACCAGAAGGTGTTCTAGACCTTCTGCCACTCCCTTCTCGTTTAATGCAAGGATCGCATAAAGCTTGCACCCCTTGCGCATGCTCTTCCAAAGCTGTAAGGAAGAGATGAACCTCAGGGAGACTCCCTAGTTCTGACCTACAATCACACGTCTCTGTCCCTCATCATTGACCAAGATCAACCATTTCGTCTTGCAGTTGAGTATCGCCTCATGTGATTCCAACCAGTCCATACTGATCACGACATCATAAGATCCTAAGGTCGTGACGTACAGGTCAGCCTTGGTGACAAACTCTCCCAGGTTAAGGATACAACCTATAACCTTTCCTCTAACCCTTTTGTTTAGCTCCCGAGGCCATCTCTATGAAGCTAAACTCATCCTGTTCGACTTCCTTTACCTTAATCTTTTTTAGCGCTGCAACAAAAATGAAACTCTCAATAGCACCAGAATCTATCAAAATACTAAGGGTCTAGTTAGCGATGGTACCTATTGTCTCGAGAACAGTCGACTGATGCTCTGTCTGGCGGTTATTCACCATTGCATGAATCTAATGGGCCTTGCCCATATCTCCCACAGTCGTGGGTCTGGCTGATCCAGATGCTCTAGTCCTCTCCACTGGGAAGTCACGATGGTAGTGTAGCTCCCCACATGTCCAACACCTCTTCTTCGGCCCAGTAGTCTTGGTACCCAAAGTAGAAGGGAACAACCCACCGGCCTAGAATCCTGGTCTGTTCTACTAAACATGCCTAAACTGTTGTTGTTGTGGTCGACACTGTTGTTGATGTTGTGGTCCCCGATAAGGTGTTTGTTGCTGAGGCATCGGTTGTCGAGGTGTAGTGAAAGTGGATCCCCTCTAGAAACCACGATATCCCTGCGTATGTCTGGATGGTGTCTGATGTTGTTGTGTACCAGATGACACCTTCCCTGTTGGTTTCATTGCAGTCCTACTCTCACTCTCACTGATAAGCTCCTCCTCTTCTATGAGGGCCTTCTGGACAACATCATGCAAGGTTTGAGGCATCAAAATCCTGACCTTTGCACGTATGTTTTCATTAAGGTCGGACACAAATCAGTTGACCTTAAGCTTCTCAGTGTTAAGGTGTAGAGCATACCTGAGTATCTCCATAAAATGGGCATCGTACTTGAGCACCATACGACTGCCGTGTCGTAAGGTGTTGAACTCATTGAGCTGATGCTCAATGAATTCCTCTGAAAGGTATCTCTCTCAAAACCGTTCCTCAAAGAATTCCCATGACACGTCTTTGATGACCATGTTCAGTTGTGGTAGGAGAGTCTTCCACCATAGAAGAGCACTTCCTTTCAGTTGGAATACCACCATGTAGACTTTCATGTTCGAGGTATAATCGTAAAGTGAAAATCACATCACCATATTCTCCAACCATGCCTCAGCGGCTACGCCATCTGGGGCACCAAAGAACTCAGGAAATTTGACCTTCTCGAGTTCATGGTGAATGCTACCAATACCGACCAGAGCACGTGGTGGAACCTTAGGGGGCACCGATGCTCGGGCTGCCTCTCTGTCCAAATGGCTAATCAGTGCCTCAGACATGTGCTGAAAAGATCTCATCATTCCGACCACATCACCAACTTCTATATGCTCCTATCTGACAACCTGCTCATCTCCCTAGGGGTTAGATCCCTTAAGTGTGGATTCTACTGGAGGCGTCACGCCTCCTCCCCTAGCACCCCATTGTCTACCTCCACGACGTCCTCTAACCATGATTACCTGCATGAATACAAGTCAAATCAATTAGCAACATTATAATTAAATCATATCAACGAAATCCATAGCAGTCCCAAGTCGCGAGGTCAACCCACTCTGATACCACATGTAATGTCCCTGCCATTACGATGATAAAGAGACATACAACAAGTATTTTTTTTTTAAGCTACATTCAGAAGTACACATCCCAATTAATTAGGACATCATTGACCCACAGTGAAATGTATAAATGAAACAACTAAATTGCATAACACCAAACACAACATAAGATGACCCATCATCATCACAAATGATGAACAAAAAATGACACAATGTCACAATAAATCAAGGTACACGAGTCAACATTCACCTGACACAAAAAAAAAAAAATTAAACCAAGTCACCAGGTATTTATGAGTTACTCTTGAGGTGCAAGGGCCAGTCATAAAATACAATCAACCGTCATAAAAATCCCATTACGTGCTAGAATACTAAAATCTAAGGATGTCATTTATTACATAAAATCCAAGAGCACCAGTAGTCTAAACAATCATTCTTACATTGAAAACATTGTGCATGAGTGAAAAACGACTACATAACTCATTGTGTTAGCAATGGTTTAATGATGCACAACTAACAAATAAACATGCATCCATATAACCTGTAGCACTCGAGTAAATGTCAACCTTTATTTTCAACACGCAAGGGGATACAATCACATAACTAATCATACATCATCAATATTTGAGTGCCAATAATCTTATTACTTTTCCAGCGCAAATCCCAAACACAAGAAAACATTAATTCAATCCGTGCACGAGGAAATCTAATCATCGAGACTCTATCATTCATCACGTCAAATTCATTTGTGCATGACGTTTAAAGTCTGCTACCATCATTTATCACATTATAGTTTATTGTGTACAAGAAGTCTAGCAACTCAATGATTACATATCTCTACTAAATCAATGACTCGAGACAATCAGTTAATTAAAACATTCAAATTCAACTTTATTCAAGGGCGTAAGAGTAAACTGGTGACTTTATCCTTCTTGAATCTATTTATTTATTGGTGCCCCAACATCAAAATTCTTAATTTAAACATAAATCAAAGTGACTCAGGGATGATTGAAACTCTAGTTTAAATTAAAGGAAGAAGAACCCTAACTAAGGAGAAGGCTAGCTTCAAGTCTTAAATAAAGGTCCAATTAAAGGTTTAAAAGTAAGGCCTTAACTAAGGAACCATCTAAAGTCAACTAATTAAATGAACTAAAAATGAACCAACATATTAACCACCGAAATAATATTAAGAAGCATAAATTCATACAGACCAAATTATTTTTAAAGCACAGATAAGAGAAAAAATGAAAAATTCATTTAGTAATACTATGTATGCATGCATAGGAAAAGAAGTATGCATATTTGTATCTTCTAATAGTATCAAATATACATTGAATATTATATTATAAAAACTATTTGTGACTAATTGTGTGTTTGTGTGTGTCTATGTTGTGTACATATTATACACATATAAGTGTGCCAATGGAAAGTAATGACAATAATATAGTCCTTTTTCCTATTATTTTATGCATGGAATTAATCGTTGCACATATTGACTGTGTGTATAAATGAAGTATTGTAGAGCAAGTAAGGAAGAGGGTGTGCTATGGGTAGCATAGTAAATCAATTTTATAAATAACAGAATGAATAGAATAGGAGACATAGTAAACATATCATTCCATTATTCTAGGGTATGTTAAATAGAATTAGTCAGTCCATAGTGAGCAAGCCACTCCATTATTACCAGGGATGTTGAATAGAATATGAGATCGGTAGTAGGCATGCTTGTGAGGAACTCGAGCCAAAGTTTTAAAAAAGGAATAGACATTCACAAACATGCATAAGGTGTACTTGCAGCGGTCCAAGGAAATCTTGTAAATGCAATAACGTGGGTAATTTAACAACAATATATATTCACATTTTAAAGGCAAAAATCGTGGGCCTTTAAACAACAATCTATGTCAATCTTTAAAAGAAAAACCGTAGGTGAATTTAGCATGCAACACAATCCGTTTTTAATTTCCAAAATCGTAGTCTTTCACAATAGGAAATTTGATGAATTGGAAAGAAAAAACATGGGGGAATTCAGCATGCCACACAGTCCATTTTTTATTTCCAAAATCGTGGTCTTTCACAGCAGGAAATTTGATGAATTGAAAAACAAAAACGTGGGCATTAACAGGAATCAAATGGAAGAAAAGTTTTAAAGAAAAACATAGTCTTCATCAAGGGAAAAATCGCCCCAAAGGTAAAACAAAATGCAGTCAAGAATAATTCCTCTTTTCCATCTCCAGAATCCAAAATAAAAATGCAGACCAGAAATCATTTCATTTTTCATTGCCAGAATACCCATTGTAAAATGTAGAGATGAATTCATTTCGTTTTTCATTGCCAGAATACCCAATGTAAAATGCAGAGATAAATTCATTCTGTTTCTCATTGCCAGAATATCCAAAATAAAATGCAGAGATGAATTCATTATGTTTCTCATTGCTAGAATACCCAAAATTGTAACAACCCTCCTAGCTAAGGACAACTACTCAGTCAATCGGTGAATTTTTTTTTTTGTTTTAACCGTGTGTGCGCGTGTGTAGAAGAAACAACCCCATCGACTCTACGTCAACACTCAACCAATAGGACGCAAGTAAGACGAACACAATCAAGATGACCCGACATATCATAGTGACAACAAGAAGCCAACACACCGGACATGAGGCGGGCAACTAACGACTGTAGGCAGAGACAGACACCAGGGGTTAGGCACAGTACTGTCCCAGAATGAAAGGATCCAACAGTAGAGTCGCAGTAGTGGAACTGTGCCTTTAAACAGCCTGAGACTACTGATACGTCTCATAGAGTGTCGCAAGAGTGGAACTGTGCCTTTAAACAGCCCGAGACTCTTGATACGGCACAGGATTCCTTCCACCGGATTTCACACAGACATAAATACTAAGCTGCAAGAGGAGTCTATATCCCGCCCGACACGAACATGCTACGCAAAACAATACCACCCAATACTACAAATCCGGGACAAGCAGTAAGCACTAGCGCTTGCATTTTTCTATTAATCGCCACAAGCAAGCACGATATTATGGTAAATATACGAATGTTACACTCTCCCTATCATCTTGCCCTTCCTACCGATTAAAACCATATTTAATAACCTTACAAATAATAGACTTGCAAATTAAACCTCGCCATTGGCATTTCCATTAAACATCAGTAGCATGACAATCCAACATCATCTTCGACATTTCAGTTAAGCCAACAATAACATTGCGATCTAAAACAATATTATTAATAAACATCATCACCATCATTCAGTTAACAAAAATTAACCTCGCAACTTAGGCATCCCCATTAACATTGCAATTGGAACAATTACTTCAACATTGCAACTCAACCCACATTAATCATCTCAATTAATAATATTCATATTACCATTAAACGAACTTTAACATTCCATCACTAATATGAATATGGCAATTAAACCCACTACTTAGCATGGCATTTCAACTAAAATCAACATTCCATTAAATAATAATAATATCGCAACTACAC
>ML780913.1:629595-647892 GCA_009831015.1 Picea engelmannii
GCTCACATTAGCTTAAGTGGGTTTTTTTTTTTTTTGTTTAATTTTATTATTAGCACCTGTATTGTTAAAGCTAGCTAGTAGGAAATGAAATTTCTAATGTTATTTGAATCGCAGAGATATTGTGAGCTGGAATATAATGGCATTGTTATTAGGAGATGGTTAAGTTTTGATTATTATGTTAGGGAGAAGTAGCAGTACCTTCACTAAAAGATAAATTATCAAGCTTATTACTGGGAATGAGGAAAGGCCTTATGTACGCAATTAAGGACATAGTTACTTTATGAATTCAATTAATGGAGGAATTGTTTTATGTATTTAATTAAGGAAGGAAACTCCTTGGATTAGGTGGAGGTTTCAAATCATAGGGGGAATGAATATTTAATGCATAGTCTTGAATTATGTTTTTTTTTTTTTTTGACAAAGGGCTCAAATTCTGAACTGGTGATGCCTGGTTAGGGGAAATGTTTAAGGATTTATTCAGGTGTTGATGACTTAGGGATATTTAGGCTGACTCCTTCATCCACATTGTTGCAACGTGCCCTTCAGGACGCACCATGTTCTCCAAGGGTGCCACTCTCCTCTTGAATTTATTTTGTGCGATGTGCCCTTCAGGATGCACCACGTGCTCCAAGGGTGCCACTCGCCAACTGAGTTTCTTTTGTGCGACGTGCCCTTCAGGATGCACCACGTGCTCCAAGGGTGTCACTCGCCAACTGGACTGATTGGTAGACATCTATAACCCCTGGAGTCAACACTCTGCCAGGTGAACTTGTGGGAGACTAAGGGTTCTAAGGAATAAGGCCCCCGCCTTATTGCGTGCCCCTTAGAATCATCGTGAGTGACTGTCGTAGTCTTCCCTCATGGCATCATGGATCCTCTCGAACTAGGTAATCGTTAACATACAGTTTGAGCCACAGCAGGAGTGCTAGTAGGTGGTGGCAGGGCTGTTGTCCACCCCTCTCCCTCAACCTCTCTGCAAATCATGTGTGGCCCCTTTACTCCATATGTGAGTCTGGTTGGCAAGCTATCGTCAGCCTACATCATCAACAACCATGTCAGAAATTTCAACATCAAATCATCAAATCAATGAAACATCACAGTAAATATATCAACCCAAAAGAACACTCCCTGACTCAGTCCGGAATCCAAGGGGGTTCTACCGATGCCTCTACATCCTCAAGGTCAAAAACCCTCCACACTCAATAAAACAGAGTCAGCAGCACCTGTGTCAATCAAAACGAGTAAAACATCATGTCATTTGTCAATCGCATCATAATCAAATATAAAGGGTCTAACATCACAAAAGTCCAGATCAGTTGCGAGCCAGTGCCCTCAAAAATAAGTTGTTCTCAGTGCGCCAGAGCGGGATGTTACAAATTATATTTAAATGATTATAACACATTAAATTTAAATGATTTTAAGACATTAAATGATACCTGTGAACTCCCACCCTCTTCAAACTCTCTCAATGAGAATTGAGACAAGCTTTCTCACATAGTAGGAGATGGAATAGAGATCCGTGAATGACACAACTAAGAACTAAATCTAGGATTCAATGTATTCACAATTATACAAAATTATAAATGTTGTTGATCTCTTATTGAAGAGAGTGGAGATTGAACAACTATTAAAAAACACATGCTTGATTCAACCCAACCAAATTTAAACTTGTCGAATCAACTCCCCTATCGACTAGAGATTTGTTTAACATATCTCCAAACTGCAATTAATGGCAAGAAAAACTCAATTATTTCTATAGAGACAATGATATCTAAATCTAGAACTAGAAGTAAACTATCATAAAATGCGTCAAAAATTTCCTAAATGTAACACATACCAATCTGTGGTTTGGGTCATCATTTTGAATGACCTTCTTCCAACCATCCCAACAAAGTTTTTCATACTCCAAAACATCTTCTGTTGACATTGTATCTAACTCTGCATCTGTTTTATCAACAAATGTTGCCTGGGAATTGGCTTCTGCTGACTGAAGCTTCATGCCAACATCAACACCATAAAAAATAGCTTCCAAATTTTCCCTGATTGTAGTCCTAGCCTCTTTTCCAACTTCTAATGTAGCCTGGAACTCTGAAAGTGAAGACAATACCCCTATTGGGTGAGGTATTAAAGGTTGTGGAGGCCTCGACAATGTTGCACTTTGATATGCTCCTTTGTGATCATATGTATGTCCTTTACCAGTCTCATAATATTTGGATAGTAGACTAGTATAATCAGGGTGCATGTGCAAGAAAAAACTCTATAAAAAAGTGTCTTGCAAAATAGTGTGGAACCTCATCGTTCCACGACAATTTTCCATATGCCGCCAAAAATCTATTATACAGATGTCATGCAAAGTCAAAGTGCTTAAAATATTGCACCTTCAACATATTCCACTTTCGTCCCTCTTTGAAATTGAACATGGAAATAAAATCTTCTTTTGAAACTCTATTTTTTACTGTGTCTCATTTATCAGGACCCATCACCTCTGACTTTCGCCGCCTCATTAGATCGACAAAACTGTCAGTGGTTGGCCCCATCTCCTGATATGCATCCATAAAGTTTTCCAATGAATTAAAAACAATTTGAAAACTTTATTTTCTCTGCTAAGGGAGTTCCAAGACCACCAAATCATTTTCCAACCTCTTTTTAACACCTGAGAATCTCTCAAGAATCATTGCTTGAGTATTCCCTTCACAAGGAATTTCATCACCAACATATGAAGGATAGGTGGATGTAGGCGTGTAATCTTATGTTTCTTGATAACGTGGTCTCCTAAATCAACCTTCAGCCTCTATACTGACATTTGAATCTTCATGACAACAACTCTCATTGTCAACCCTTTCTCTAAATTGATTGTCTACACACACATTTGAAAGTAACTTCAAGATTTAACCTCACATAAATTTAAATACAAAAAAAATAAACAAAAATAAACAAAATCAAAGAAAATTACCAGAAATATTCTTTTGTCCAGAGGTATTCCCTACATTCTCAGGTGTAGGAGTATCGATGTGCAACCTATCTAAGAAGGTTGCATCCATAGCAATGGCTTGAGCAGGTTCTGCAGTTGATCTATTCACAGACTTGTTTGAAAATGTCCTCTGACAAGATTGTTGTTTCTCACTCGGAGTCTCAGTCGAAGAAGGATTTCTTGTTCTTCCTTCTTGAAAATACCTAGAGCATTTGCGAGGAATGTTTGGAGAATTTTGTTTCGACATCTCTCCTCAATGTCTATCCACAATGTAGATTTTATCAATAAAAATGCAGAGATGTACACAAGTTCAAGAAATTAAAAACGCACAGATAAATCAATTTTTTAATCAATCAAGCTGCAAAGGTACTCGTTCATTAGAAGGCATAAAGAGTATACATTTAGCCATGAATAAATCAACTCAAAGATAAGTAAGGGGTCCATAGACAACATGAAAAATTATTATCCTTCACTCATCATCCATGCACAAAAAAGAAGGGCATTTGAATCTATATGTCTTTAAACATTGAAGTGACGACCGTCGATTTGGCTCCTCGCCGACTACTCAAGCACGGACCGATGACTAAAGTGATAAGTAACAGAAGATAAAACCACAATATTTTCATAATAATCAATAAAACTCACACATAGAAGTCATTGAAATCAGAAGTTGGGTTCCCCAAGGCACTGTCATTCAACTTAGAGGTTTATCATTCACAATGCACATCAAAGAATAAGATGCAAATACTAGACATTCAACCATGAATCAATAAACTCAAATATAAGTAAGGGGTCCATATAAAACATGTAAAATTCTTATCTTTGACTCATCATCCATGCACAAAAAAGCATGGCATTTGAATCTATAGGTCTTGAAACACCGAAGTGACGACCATCGATTCGGCTCCTAGCCGACTTCTCAGGCACAGACTGATGACTAAAGGGATAAGTGAAAAAAGATAAAACTACAATATTTTCATAATAATCAATAAAACCCACACATAGAAGTCATTGAAATCAGAAGTTGGGTTCACCAAGGGACTGCATTCAACTCAGAGGTTTATCATTCACAATGCACATCAAACAAGAAGATGCAAGACCATAAATTCAACCATGAATCAATCAACTCAAATATATGTAAGGGGTCCATAGACAAGATGGAAAATTCTTATCCTTCACTCATCATCCATACACAAAAAAGAAGGGCATTTGAATCTGTAGGTCTTTAAACACCGAACTGACGACCGTCGATTCAACTTCTGGATGACTTCTCAGGCACAGATTGATGACTAAAGGGATAAGTGACAAAGATAAAACCACAATATTTTCATAATAATAAATAAAACCCACACATAGAAGTCAATGAAATCAGAAGTTGGGTTCTCCAAGGGACTGTCATTCAACTCATAGGTTTATCATTCACAATACACATCAAAGAAGAAGACACAAAGAATAAACATTCAACCATGAATCAATCAACTAAAAGATAAGTAATGGATAGACAACATGACAAATTCTTATCCTTCACTCATCATCCATGCACAGAAAAGAAAGGCATCTGAATCTATAGGTCTTTAAACACCAAAGTGACAACCATCGATTTGGCTCCTGGCCGACTGCTCAGGCAAGGACTGATGACTAAAGAGATAAGGGAAAAAAGATAAAACCAAATGTTTTTCATAATAATAAATAAAACCCACACAAAGAAGTCATTGAAATTATAAGTTGGGTTTGCCATGGGAAATCAATTCAAAAAAACAACAAGCAAGTGGATTCATTAAAATTTCCCTATGGTTGGATCCACAAAAAAAATGTATTAGAACATTTCTTTAAGATTCCTTAAAAGTTCCCTATGGTTGGATCCACAGAGACCACATATAATGTAATGAATTAGAATCCCCAAAACAAAGAGTTTAATCTTCATAACCTCACACACCCATGTTTTAATCACAACAAGGTGAAGGTCTTGCATGAACATGGATTATATACCATTGCTTTAAACTTCCCATTAGCATTGTTTAAATGTCAATGATTTTTTATACTAATTCATTTATTGTCATGTTAAATGGGATGGGATTGAGGGTTGTTTTTATTCCTAATATAAATTAATATGAGGTGGAGCAAATGTAATATTTGTGATATATTATGTATTTGGATCACTCGAGAGATTTAAGGACAAATTGTTGGATATTTGTGGATATAGTTGAACTAAATACATAACTGTGAAATATTTTATGGTCACCCAAAGTTGCATAAAGGGACCTAATTTTAATATAAACTAAGGGATTTCCACTAAGGGATACACAAAGGGACCTAATTTTACTATAAACTAAGGGATTTCCACTAAGGGATTATACTTAATTGATACATAAAGGAACCATATTTCCACTAAGGGATTTCTTAACTATAAACTCCCTAACTCCCTTGCTTGATATAGTTTTGAGTTTATTTGTTGTTGATTATTAAACCTAACACCATATCTCTCCATTTACAAAACCTATTTTTACCTTGAAAACAATTGTAAATCATATGAATTTTGGCTCTAGGAAAAAAATAAACCCCTTTTGAGACACTCATCAATCTTGTTATATTATATATGGATTTGAAGATTTGGGTTGTAGCATTTTTATATAATCATGGAGAAATACTAAGAAAATTCAAAAGTGTTTATAATTTATAATCTTATAATTAATATCATACAACCTATTCTATCCTCATATAACTAGTTATTTCCCCATTAAGAGAATGACTAAAACTAGGTACCTAATGTATAGGCACAAGAGACTACTAACATGCAAGAAAATACATGCTACCTATGATTTCTTCAAACTCTAGTCAAAGCCACCTATGGATTAATGGGGGTTGACATAAAGATGCCAATTCTTGGCTAAATCATTTGAGAATGGAGAATGAGATCACTCTACAAAAAATTGATATACCATTAAAAATACTATTAAATTGAAATTCAATGAAATATCAATACTTATGAAGAGATTTTGTTAACTAGAAGGCAAGGATAAAATGTGTCTTCTAACATAAAAAAATCTGATAGGATATGGGTTTTCATTAAAAAATGTTTCTACTATGAGTAGATATATCACTAGTGTTAGGTCACATGGCCCTCATAAGTAATAAATGAGTATAATAGTTAGTTCCCATCTAAGACTCTTTTATTTCAATAAATTAGACTTTATCATCGAAGATGAAGTATTTTTTATAATTATTCCTAAATAGTCAAAGGGTCTCTACAATTGGAAAAGAACACCAGAGTGGAAGACTTTGGAAAATACCACCAAAGTGGGAGACTGGTTCCTTTCTGAGCAGTTTACTATGATAAGAGTCTATCATTTGGAAGATAATCCATATCAAAAGTGATTGTTGAATTTGGTTGTTGTAGAGATTGAAAAAAGTGAAATTCAATCAATGAATGTCGATCAGATGAATTTCAAGGGAAAACCAAATCTACACAAGTAGGTCACTAATGTCTTACAAAGAGATGTGACCAAGACTCATGACAATATGTAGGACATTTTAAGCATAGGGGGGGATTTACTTACCCATTATCATTAGGTCTCACTAGATGGTTTGAATATGTGTTTTGTCAATCTAGTCCAAATATAAATGATTCTTGGCAATGAATATTTCTTTCTCTTGTTATGAAATGAAGAACACAGAAAAATGCAAAACTTGGCGTGAATTACATAATCATGTTAATCATTGAGTTTTTGAATGAAATTTTTGTTTGAGTCCTTAACTAAAGGAGCATATATCTGGGAACCAAATCCAATATATCGCCATCCATGCCCAAAGTAGTGTGGTTGGATGAAATACATTCCATGTTATTTTCCTTGCATCAACAAACAAAGGAATTGTCTCCTTGGGAAAATTGACATTCGTAAATGCAAGGTGTCTAAGGGATTGAAAAAACTAAAATTCAAAGTGAGTGTTGATCAAATGAATTTAAAGACAAAACCAAATCTACACAAGTAGGTCATTGATGTCTTACACAGAGATGTGACCAAGACTCATGACAATATGTAGGACATGTGAATCATAGGGGGAGACTTACTTACCCATTATCATTTGGTCTCACTAGATGGTTTCAAGATGTGTTTTGTCAATCTACTCCAAATATAAATGACTCTTTTCAATGAATATTTATTTCTCTTTTTATGAAATGAAGAACACAGTAAAATGCAAAACTTGGCATGAATTGCATAATCATGTTAATCATTGAGTTTTTGAATGAAATTTTTATTTGCGGCCATAACTAAGGGAGCATATATCTGCGAATCAAATCCAATATAGGGCCATCCATGCCCAAAGTAGTGTGGTTGGATTAAATACATTCCATGTCATTTTCCTTGCATCAACAATCAAAGGAATTGTCTCCTTGGGAAAATTGACATTCGTAAATGCAAGGTGTATAAGGGATTGAGGGAATTCTTCCTTGTAAACACAAAAAACATACCATATGAATTCACTTGTTGAGAAGTGGTTAAATGGTATTCAAGGTGTTATAGATCAAAGTATCCCATGGATTTTATTTATAATATAAGAATCTCATCTAATAAGAACATCATTTCATGTGTAGGACTCTTTCAATATCCTCAATATTGAATAAACTTTATAATCTACTTGCATTATTAAAACCATACAACCTTGATGTTTATTTAATATCATCAAAATATTTTGAATACATTTTATAATCTAGATTCACATTATTAAAAAGCTACATCTAATGTTTTGTAGCATCAAGTTCAAAAATATTGAAAACAACATAACTTATGAAAGAGTTAATATAATTTAACGGTAAACAAGGCATTGCAAGATAAACTTTGTAAGAAAATTATGATACTCTAATATTAAATATGTAAAAATGGATTTATATATTGAATTCCTAAAGATTTGAAATTTTTATAAAATACAAAATGTTTGGATTCCCTTATGTTTAAGTTTGGGATGTCTGCCAAAGTATCCAATTGGGATTAATATTGAGCTTGTAACAGACCTCCTCGTTACGACGACGAACCTCTTATAACATGTACAATTTATTTATTTATTTATTTATTTTTGTGTGTGCGCATGTGTACAAGGATAATAAACACATTCGACTATGCGTCGCCACTGGACAACGAACAAGAAATATACAACGATCAAGACAGCATAAATACCTAATACACACATCAAGTATCTGCATGTAATGAATGACAATCAATCGACAAATAAATAAGACTGACTACCCACCCGTCCTACCTTGCAATGGTTAGGACCTCCAAGACACATAAGCAATGCTCAAGCCTAGGTTCCCATCGATTTTAACCATTTAGAGTCTCAGGGCTGGCAACTATTCTAAGGAACATGGAGGTGTCTACAACCAGCCTGACACAAGCAGACCAAGCCTTCTAAGCTAAAGACAATAACATAACCATCAAGATTGCAAACAAAAAGGTTATCTACATTAAGGCATTTTACGATAGTGCGTCATTGTTAACTCATTACTACTATTACAGTCTTTCATGGGAGGTGTACTTTTAATCAATTTACAAGACAAAGGCAATTAATAAAGCAACTAAGGTAATTAACACAACTTATTTCAACCTCCATTACGAGCCCTACAATGCATGTCTAAAGTGCATAAAGACATCAAGGTATAATCGAAACTTAGTCTTAAGGCCACAATCCGCCTGTTGTTAAAATCAAGTATCTTTAATTAGAATCGGAAGGAAGCATAAACTCAACACCCATAAGAATGACAAGGCAGGTTAGTAAAATGAGAAATTATACTAGCTTAAAAGACATTCTTTTGTAAGGCATCACACCTTCCACATCACCCTTTATTATTTACATTTGATTAGTTTATTTGCTTCCAAAATACATACAAACCACATTTGATAATACCAATATGAATAGACATTGGACTTTTACCCAATTTAAAACAAATTCGTTGTCCTTCCAAATCAATCCTTACCAAGTTTGTTGAAAGGGGTTACGTAATATACTTTACTTATTTATTTGGGGTTAGGCCACCTGGTCTTATGCAGTTAATGAATTGATAACATTAATTACTATACTAATCATTTTCAATGATTTATTTATTATTAGATACTTTTACAATATTGTACACAAAGAAAAGTTCTATTAATCATAGTTAGACTAATGATGCGTAGTTGAGAATCTACACATAAGCGCAAGAATTCCAAGAGGATCTCCTCTATGTAATGATTTATTATTAATCATATAAAACACCTATTATTCACGACAATTAACTACACAAAATGTTGATGTTAACATTATAATTATTTACTTATCCACCACATATTTTCTTTGGCAATATAACCTTAAGGTAAAGAGGTGCAAATTGCAGGCTCTTAATTGATGCAAGGTCTTAGTTATTAGGTTACAACTGTAGAAGTTTCGATAACAATAAAATTGTTAAAGAATTAACTGGCTTGTTATTCAACTACAAATCAAGAGACTTGCTTAAAATTATAAGATCACTATCAACTAAGACAACCAAGGATAATAGTTGTGTCCAGGGAACAAGGACATTAACAAAGTAAGACAACGATTGCACAAACTTCAAGGTCAGTTATAACACGCAAATTCTAAAATTACCATAGAAATGCCATCATAATTATTGCATCCATAATTCTTCCATGCAGACTTTCGTTAAGGTAAGGCTGATCTACACAGTCTCAGGTTAGTAATTTCTATCAAGACTTAAAGGTTTACTGCCAAGACACTAAATCGGATTTAAAAATTTCACCGACACAGTCTACTCGCATTCAACTTGCGACCACACTCTTTACGCAAGTTGAATTTGCAGTTACTATATTGAATGGGATGCAGTCCTATCATGAGAATTTGAACATATACTAAAGGAAGACACAGGTAACAAGAAATGCGGTGATAGTGCTACACGCAACAACCAATCAGTGCATTCTCATTCAGCCCAGGAATTCACCATCAATCAAGAGTAGTTCACTGCCATCTTGGTAAGATACAGTCAACAAAAATGCTAAAATATTGGTTAATTTCGAGGCAAAGCAAGGGTAGGAATAGGTATATAATCGTTCCACCTCCCAGGAATTGACCATTGCCCAATCAACAAGGCGGTCTCAGAAACCCCCAGGAACCTTTGTACCCACACCACAGTAATCATTTCTTTACCATAAAATAAGGGAAAATAGCTGACGTGCCCAAGACAAACCAGAAGCAAGGAAGGGTGCTAAACATACCATGGCACCACCAAGCAGTGGCAAGGCCATGTCCGGACGTCGGATATCCCCTTTGAGAAAAGGCAAGTGATATGATTTATGGTGTCAGGATTCTTACAGAACCACAAACGAGGAGTACTCTCACTCCTCTCCTCAAAAATAAGTTCCAACGTGCCAATCGATCGGAATGATATCTCCCAGGTAAGATCGCCCAAGGAAATCACTTAGGTAAAAATAAATCCGCCCAGAAAAGAAACTCGACTCTACCCATGGATAAATGGTCGACTCCTAAAATTTCATAATCACTACCTATGAGAATTTCAGAGATACTGAGGTAGTAGTGCGAGTAAATTTACAATGATTAGTAACAGAAAATGAAAAGAATCGCCCTCACACAATTGGTGGATAAATGCATGGGATCATGGCCCCCCAAAAATAAAAACATCAGAAATTATAGACATAACTTCTGTAATAAGATGTGTCATTAACCACATAATGGACAAAACTTCCAGTAAAGAAAAATGCTTCATTGACAATTTCCAGGCATCACTTCTAGTAATAAGATGTTTCATTAAAATTCGCACATAAACCTCCAGCAATAAAACAATTTCAATAAAATTTCAGATGGAACTTTGGTGAGATGTGCCCTTTAGGATGCACCACATGTTCCAAGGGTGCCACTCACCTCTTGACTGATTGGTAGAAATTAATAACCCCTAGAGTCAACACTCCGCTAGGTGAACTTTTGGGAGACTAAGGGTTTCTAAGGAATAAGGCTCCTGCCTTATTGTACACCCCTTAGAATCATCATGAGCGATTATCGCAGTCTTCCCTCATGGCATCGTGGGTCCTCTCAAGCTAGGTAATCATTAACCTACAGTTTGAGCCACGACGGGAGTGCTAGTAGGTTGTGGTAGGGCTATTGACCACACCTCTCCCTCAACCTCTCTGGTAGTCATGCATGACCCCTTTACTCCATATGTGAGTCTGGTCGGCAAGCTATCATCAACCTGCATCATCAACAAATCATGTCAGAACATGTCCACATCATATAATCTAATCAAATGTATTAATATCACAGTAAATCAATCAAACCCCAATAGCACACTCCCTGAATCGATCCAGAGTCTAAGGGGTTCCATCGATGCCTCTACATCCTCAAGGCCAAAAACCCTGCACACTCAGTAAACCGAGTCAATAGCACCTGTATATGTCAATGTATTAAAACAACATGTCATCTACCCATGACGCATCATAATCAAAGTCAAATCTTATAATATCATAATAATCTGGATCACTCATGAGAAAGTGTCCTCAAAGAATAAGTTTGCTCAGTGTGCCAGAGCAAGATGTTACATACACCCCCTCTTGGTCTAAACTTCGTCCCAAACTTTCACAGCATAAATGCCGAAATAAGTGTATCATAGTATCATATATCTATCTATCAAACAAAAATGGAAATTGCTGGCACATATCATATGCATCCTCCTAGGTCGCCGAGTGTGGACTATAATTGTCCCACTAGACCTTGACCTGATCTACCGTTCGACATCGTAACTGTGAATCGCGGTAATCTAATATGCATACCGGCTCAGTCATGATCACTCCCTCGTCCGATACCTGCAAGGAACTCATGTCAATCAGATGTGTAGGATTACTAATATAATGTCTCAAAATAGATACATGAAAAACATCGTGCATACGCCTCAAAGAATCAGGCAAGGCTAGTCAATAGGCCACGGGCCCCTTTCTCTCCACAATCTCGAAAGGTCCCACAAACCTAGAAGAGAGTTTAGTTCCCTTTCAAAACTTGATCGAACTCTTATGCAGTTTAACCCGAAAGAAGACTTGATCGCCGACCTCGTAACTATGGTCGACTCGGTGCACATCAGCATAACTCTTATGTCGATCCTACGCTTCTTTAATCCTTTGTCTTATTGTTTGCATTTTCTCTTCCATTTCTTGGATCGCTTCTAGTCCCGCCAAGACCCTATCCTCAAGTCGATCCCAACTCAAGGGCATCTGACATGGTCATCCGTAAAGAAACTTGAAAGGTTCCATCTTAATGGTGCTCTAGTAATTGTTGTTGTAAGTGAACTCTACTAGAGGCAAGAATTTTTCCCAATGCTTTTGTTTGTCCATCACGTACATGCGTAACATGTCCTCCAAGGTTTGGTTCATTCGTTTGGTTTGTCCATGAATATCCGGGTGATATGCAGTACTAAAGTTAAGTTGAGTTCCCAAGGCCTCTTGGAAGCTCGTCCAAAATCGTCCAGTAAACACCAATCCTCGATTGGATATAATCTTCTTCGACACACCGTGCAGCCTCACAATCTCACTGATGAAAACTCTAGCCATGTTAGGTGCCTGATACATCGTATGCACAAGAATAAAGTGAGCACTCTTCATCAGAGTGTCTACTACTACAAAAATTGAGTTATGTCTCCTTGTCGTCAGTGGCAATCCAACAATAAAATCCATCGAAATAACCTCCCATTTCGATTCCAGAATGGCATGTGGTTGTAGTAATCCTGCTGGGTGTCTATGTTCATCCTTTACCTACTAACACTCCAGACATCTGGCCACATAGTTGACTATGTCGGCCTTCATTCCCCTCTAGAAGAATAAGGTTTTAAGGTCGGGCCTCATCTTCGTGACTCCCGGATGAGCCATGTATACTGTTCTATGAGCCTCCCTTAGGATAAACATCCTCAACTCGTCATTTGGTGGTACATAAATCTGACTTTTAAGCCTTAATAAACCATCACTATCAAAATAAAATCCCTCATATCGTGGTACCATCATTGTGTTTTGTCCGATAAAACCCTCGACCTCCTTGTACCAGTCGTCGTCACGCTATAAAGTTAGAATCTTTTCATGTAGAATTGTCTGAAGAGGCAACACTGAAAATATGCTTGGCCTCTGATTCAAAGCATCTGCCACTTGGTTCATTGTTCCCTTTATGTAAGTAATATCAAAGTTGTACTCACTAAGCAATTCCGACCAACGCCCTTGTCGCGCGTTCAGGTCACTTTGCGTAAAAATGTGTTGTAGTCCATAATGATCAGTCTTTAGTTCAATTTTTTGTCCAACAAGGTAGTGTCTCCAAACCTTCAAGGCATGAACGATGGCTAATAACTCCAAATCGTGTGTCACGTAGTTCTCCTCATGCCTTCTTAGTTTCCTCGAAATGTAAGCAATCACTTGTCCATCTTGCATCAAGACTCCGCCTAAACCTTCCTTGGATGTGTATGTGCATACCAAGAAATCTGTGTCTATGTCAGGGACCTTTAGTATCGATGTTGTTTTCAACAACTCCTTAAGCCTCCAAAATGCTTCCGCGCATTTATCAGTCCAAACAAACTTCTTGTTTTTCTTCTGCAATTCCATGATCTTGTTTGAAAATCCCTTGAAAAACTGTTGATAGTATCCTACTAAACCCATGAAGCTACATAATTATGGGGCATTCATCGGCACAGGCCATTCCATAATAGCCTCGACCTTGGCTGGATCCATGGCGATGCCTTCACCGAAGATGATATGCCCTAAGTTGTGGATCTTCAATTGGTAAAATGAGCATTTGGACAACTTCCCATACAATTTGTTCTCTCGCAAACACTGTAGTACCAAGCGTAAGTGCTCGTTGTGCTCCTCCATCATACAAGAGTAAATCAAAATATCATCAATAAATACCTGGATGAACTTGTCCAAATACTCATGAAACACCATGTTCATCAAACTCATAAATACCCCTGGGGCGGTTGTCAGTCCAAACGGTAAAACAATAAACTCATAATGTCCAAACCTCATCTTAAAGCCGATCTTAGGGACGTCATCATCCTTGATCTGTAACTGGTGATACCCTGATCACAAATCGATCCTGGAAAACATTGTCGCACCCTTCATTTGAGCGAACAAACCATCAATTCTCGGCAATGGATATTAATTCTTGATCGTAGCCTTGTTCAGTTGACGATAGTCAATGCAAAGCCTCCATGATCCTTCCTTCTTTCATATGAAAATAATAGGTGCACCCCATGGTAACACACTAGGACGTATCAATCCCAGGTCCAACAACTCCTTCAGTTGCATTTTCAACTCTTGTAACTCCGGGGTCGACATCCGATAAGATGTCCTTTCTATCAGTTCGATCCCCGGTTTCAGGTCTATGGTAAACTCCAAATCCCTCTCCAGTGGCATCCTAGGTAACTCCTCTGGAAACATGTCCGCAAACCTTCTCACCACCGGAAGGTGTTCTAGACCTTCCTCTACTCCCTTCTCGTTCAACACAAGGATCACATAAAGCTTGCACCCCTTGCGCATACTCTTCCATAACTGTAAGGAAGAGATGAACCTCAAGGAAACTCCCTAGTTCCATCCTAAAATCACACGTCTCTGTCCCTCGTCATCGATCAAGCTCAACCATTTCGTCTTACAGTTGAGTATCGCCTCATGCGATTCAAACCAATCCATACCAATCACGACATCATAAGATCCTAAGATCGTGACATATAGGTTGGTCCTCATGAAAAACTCTCCCAGGTTAAGGACATAGCCCCTAACCTTTCCTCCAACCTTCTGTTTGGATCCCGAAGCCATCTCTACAAAGATAAACTCATCCTGTATGACTTCCTTTACCTTAATCCTTTTTAGCGTTGCACCAGAAATGAAACTCTCGGTAGCACCGGGATCTATAAAAATACTAAGGGTCTGGCTAGTGATGGTACCTATCATCTCGAGCACAGTTGACTGGTGCTCTTCCTGGTGATTATTCACTGCTGCATGAATCCGATGGGCCTTTCCCATATCTCCCATGGTAGTGGGTCCAGCTGATACAGACACTCTGGTCCTCTCCACAGGGCAATCGCACTGGTAGTGTGGCTCTCCACATGTCCAACACCCCTTCTTCGACCCAGTAGTCCTGGTACCCGAAGTAGAATATGAAGGCCCACCGGCTTGGAACCTTGGTGGGTTCTGCTAAACCGGCCTAAACTACTGCTGCTACGAGTGGTGCTATTGTTGATGGTGTGGTCCCCGATAAGGTGTCCGCTACTGAGGCATCAGTCACTGGGGTGTAGTGAAAGTGGATCCCCTCTGGAAACCACGATATCTGTAGTGTCCCCAAGGCCGAGCCCCATTCCAGATCATGTTATATGCAAAGAATTGTAAATATGTTCTATAGGCT
Organism: Picea engelmannii; assembly: GCA_009831015.1. Classification (NCBI taxonomy): domain Eukaryota; kingdom Viridiplantae; phylum Streptophyta; class Pinopsida; order Pinales; family Pinaceae; genus Picea; species Picea engelmannii. The sequence continues at coordinate 644,972 of ML780913.1, forward strand.
GGTGAGCCAAGTTTTGTATAAGCTATAGGCTTATGAGTTTTGTTAGGCCAGGGAGCCTAAGTGTTGAAGGACAGGAGCCTATGATATACTTGTATGTATGCAGGTCAATTAATAAAATATAAATACCGCCAGTGCAGACCGACCACGATGAAAGAGTGATGGGGGACTGAGCGTCCACAGAATGGGAAAGGGATCAGGGGCTGAAAGGTGGGAAAGGGGCTAAGTGTGGAGCCTAGGGGCTAAGCCTAGGGGCTAAGCCTAGGGGGCTTAGGCCTGGAATAATATTTTATTATTATTCCTAAAAATCCATGTGCACATTATTTTAACCTAAGTCCTTTGGAAGGGCCCATTATTTCCCAAGTGGTGGGAGAAGGGCGTACGAATGGAACACATGCAGTTCCCAGGGTGACAAGTGTCAACCCTGGTGCATGAAAATATAAGCGCCGAGTTGAACCGTGGGTGGGGGATCTTCCTCCATTCGAACCCAAACCCCTGTGCGTGGAACTGGTACGCCATCTGCCAGAATACCCTAGTTTATCTCTGGAAGCCGTAAAGCCTGTGTTTGGTCCGGAGGAAATCGTGTACACTCCTGTCCAGAGTTGTGAGTCTGTGTCTGTCTCTGAGAAATCCCGTGACCGCATTTCCTGAACCGGAACCCTGTGTTAAACTCGAGTGGAAGAATCCCTGGTTGTTTGGGAAAATCTGAGCTAGCCTGTGCATGGAGCCTCTATTTGGAAATCATTCCTGAGATTATCCTGTGACAGTTGAACCATTTTGGAAAGCACTTGTCTGTGTTTTACGTGGATTGTTGTGACCATGCAGTGCTGGACTGCGTGAGGCTTGTTGGCCTGTGAAGCGACTCCTCCAGGTGAGAGAGTGCGTAGAGGGAGAAGAGAACTCCTGGAAGGAACCCCTGTAGCTGCCATAGAGCCCAGAGAATTCTGGTCCGATCTATTCCTGTAACCCAAGGTAAGGGAGACTGGCAGCCGAAGGACTGTCTAGGTGACAGAGAAGGTGCACTCTCCTGGGGTGGAACAGGCATGTGGGGAATGTGGGTCTGTGGGCAGTGAGCGTGGGAGTTTCTTGGGAGAACTACTTCCTGGTGAATGTGAATGTGTTGTCTTCCCTGTAACCTCAGCCTGAGTCTAGATTCCTTGCCCGGGGGTGGAGCTCGGTCCCAGCTCGAGGGTGACCTACTGTTGAGCTGATGAACAGTGTGGTCTAAGGCTGGGAGTTTCATGGAAGGCCTACACTTGGTTGGTGATTTCTCCAGCTGATACAAGATAAGTATTCTGAATTATGATTTAACACGTTTGGAATGACTGTGTTGTTCTGTATCATGTTTTCCACTGTGTAAATGAATTAATGATGAATTCTATGGAACATTTAATTATAGCAGTACCCATATATTTTACTCTGAGTTGTTAAGTGTGTTTAATTCTTGTTAAATGCATTTGTTTTTAAAATCTATGTAATGAATGGTAAACCGAGAGGTTGGGTGAACCTGGGTAGTGAAGGGTACACTACAAATTGGTATCAGAGCAATTGGCACACTACAAATTTGTATCAGAGCCAAGGTTTCGACACTGAGCCTAGATGGGCCAGTGGAGCGGTCTTTGGACCGAAAATGTGAAGAGAAATTGGGCCTGGAATGGCCAATTTCAGACGTTGATTTGTTTCAATGTGTCAAGTAGTTGCTTGACCACGTTTATAAGCTCAGGAGGTATAGATGTACTATGAAACCGCAGCTGGTATGGTCTATGACCATAGGGAGACAAGTTTCTACACCAAGGATGTTAGAACCATCGGATCTGTTCAGGAGGGAAAGCGAACCCTTGCAACCGCCAGATCTGAAGAACGTGCACGAGGTTTAAAACCTCTTGATACTACAAAGGAGTTTAAACTCGGGAGGATCGTGAGTCGTCAGATCCATGTGGGATTACCCATCAACCGTCCAAGTTGACAGAAGTTGCGCAGGACTTAAGTCCTCATGGGTAGAGGAGAAGTCCCGAAGAGGCGTCGGGATATTCGAACTAAATAGAATCGAGACCCTATGATTCTTGAAATCCGGAGGAGAGATCATAGCCCTAGAATTCCAAGGAAGACACGTGTCAGAATCCTGGAGAGAGTTGGAACTCAGAGAATCAGAGTTCTCGAGCACGTAGAAATCTTGTTCCACGGAATCGCAATCCACGATTTCGCGACGAAATCTGGACCGTTCATTTAGTGGACACGTGGCAGAGATCCGCACCATCAGGGAAAGTCCCGACAAGGAGTGAGCCCATCGGTGTTGGAAGTTCATCGGGAAATCGGGAACCCCGGTGACAAGTGATTCATACACTTTGAAACTACGAACCCCGAAATCCCGATGAGATCTTTGAGTACGGTCACGGGGTAGAGGTCACATGGACTTGACTTAACCGTGAAGGGTTAAAGCGAAAGGCGCATCGGCATATCGGGAATCGAGATATCGGAGATTCCAGAGGCAAAGGTTTCGTGCATGGGAAAATCGCGATACACGATTTCCCGATAAGGCTTAGGTGCGTGGGGCCACACCGACTGTCAGGAGGACAAGTGGCAGAATTATAGCAACAGGAGAGAGGATTGTTGACAAGTCAACGACTGGGACCCATCGGAGATTCCGTGAGCGTATGAGCATGATATTGAAACTGCCGAAAACCCGACGGGGTAGGGTGGAGGTCATATAGTGCGGTTGTATGGTGAGGTTATAGCCCGGAGGGCTAGCACGAACGGAGCCCATCGGAAATCGAGAAATCAGGATTTCCGCTGTCAAGCGTTTGGCGCATTTATATTTGCGAAACCCCGAACCCCGATAAGGGATAAGGCCTGGGTCGCGAGACAACGGTCACATCGGCTAGGGCTTAGCTTGAAGGGCTAAGGCATATCGGAGATCGGGAATC
>ML780913.1:652959-712064 GCA_009831015.1 Picea engelmannii
TCCGGTCCGGTCTGTTCCTGTAACCCAAGGTAAGGGAGACTGGCAGCCGAAGGACTGTCTAGGTGACAGAGAAGGTGCACTCTCCTGGGGTGGAACAGGCATGTGGGGAATGCGGGTCTGTGGGCAGTGAGCGTGGGAGTTTCATGGGAGAACTACTTCCTAGTGAATGTGAATGTGTTGTCTTCCCTGTAACCTCAGCCTGAGTCTAGAGTCCTTGCCCGGGGGTGGAGCTCGGTCCCAGCTTGGGGGTGACTTACTGTTGAGCTGATGAACAGTGTGGTCTAAGGTTGGGAGGTTCGTGGAAGGCCTGCACTTGGTTGGTGATTTCTCCAGCTGATACAAGATAAGTATTCTGAATTATGATTTAACATGTTTGGCATGACTGTGTTGTTCTTTATCATGTTTTCCGTTGTGTAAATTAATTAATGATGAATGCTATGGAACATTTAATTATAGGAGTACCCATATATTTTACTCTGAGTTGTTAAGTGTGTTTAATTCTGGTTAAATGCATTTGTTTTTAAAATCTATGTAATGAATGGTAAACCGAGAGGTTGGGTGAACCTGGGTAGTGAAGGGTACACTACAAATTGGTATCAGAGAAATTGGCACACTACAATATCCCAGTCTATGTCTCGCTGGTGTCTAGTACTGCTGTGTTCCCGATGGGACCTACCCTGCTAGTCTCACTAGAGTCCTAGTCTGACCCCCACTGATAAGCTCCTCTTCTACTATGAGGGCCTTCTGGACGACATCGTGTAAGGTTTGGGGAATCAAAATCTTAACCTTTGCATGTAGGCTGTCGTTAAGGCCGAATATGAACTGGTTGACCTTAAGTTTCTCCGTGTTAACGTGTGGAGCATACCAGAGCAGCTCCATAAAATGGGCCTCGCACTCGGGTACCATACAACCTACCTGTTGTAAGGCATTGAACTCATTGAGCTAACGCTCAATGAATTCCTCTGAAAGGTACCTCTCTCGGAACCATTCCTCGAACAATTCCCATGACATGTCCTCGATGGCCATGTTCAACTATGGTAGGAGTGTCTTCCACCATAGAAGAGAACTCCCCTTCAGTTGAAAGACCACCATGCAAGCCTTCATGTTGGAGGTATAATCGAGAAGTGTGAAGCACATCGCCATGTTCTCCATGCATGCCTCAGCAGCTGTGCCATCTGGAGCACCAAAGAACTCAGGAAATTTTACCTTCTCGAGTTCACAGTGAATGCTACCAGTACCGACCGGTGCATGTGGCGAAACCTCAACGGGTGTCAGTTCCCTAGCCTCATCTATGTCCAAACGGCTGATCAATGCCTCAAAAATGCACTGAAAGGATCTCATCATTCCGACTACATCGCCAACTACTATCTTCTCCTGCCCGAGAACCCGCTCGTCTTGCTGGGGGTTAGACCCCTCAGGCATGGATGTTATTAGGGGCATCACGCCTCCTCCCCTAACACCCCGTCATCTGCCTCCATGGCATCCTCTAACCATGATTACTTGCACGCACATAATCAAATCGATTAGCAACAGTATAAATAAATCATGTCAACGGAAGCCATAGCGATCCCAAGTCGCAGGCTGAACCCTCTCTGATACCATATGTAACAGACCTCCTCGTTACGACGACGAACCTCTTATAACAAGTACAATTTATTTTTATTTTTTATTTTTTTTATTGTTGTGTGTGTGCATGTGTACAAGGGTAATAAACACATTCAACTCTGCGTTGCCACCCGACGAAGAATAAGACACATACAACGATTAACACAACATCACGACCTAAGACACACATCAAGTATCTGGATGTAATGAACGACAATCAATCGACAAATAAATAAGTCTGACTACCCACCCGTCCTACCCAGCAATGGCTAGGACCTCCAATACACATAAGAAATGCTCAAGCCCAGGTTCCCGTCGATTTTAACCATTTAAGGTCTTAGGGCTGGCGACTGTTTTGAGGAACATGGAGGTGTCTACAACCCGCCCGACACAAGCAGACCAATCCTTCTAAGATAAAGACAATAACATAACCATCAATATTGCAAACTACAAGGTTATCTACATTAAGGAATTTTACGATAGTGTGTCATTGTTAACTCATTACTACTATTACAGTCTTGCATGGGAGGTGTACTTTTAATCAATTTACAAGACAAAGGTAATTAATAAAGCAAGTAAGGTAATTAGCACAACTTATTTCAACCTCCATTATGAGCCGTGCAATGCATGTCTAAAGTGCATAAAGACATCAAGGTATAATCTGAACTTAGTCTTAAGGCCACAATCTGCCCACCATTAAAATCAAGTATCTTTAATTAGAATCTGAAGGAAGCATCAACTCAACGCACGTAAGGATGACAAGGCAGGTTAGTAAAATAAGAAATTATACTAGCTTAAAAGACATTCTTTTGTAAGGCATCACACCTTCCACATCACCCTTTATTATTTACATTTGATTAGTTTATTTGCTTCCAAAAGACATACAAACCACATTTGATAATACCAATATGAATAGACATTGGACTTTTACCCAATTTAAAACAAATTCTTACCAATTTTGTTGAAAGGGGTTAAGTAATATCCTTTACTTATTTATTTGGGGCTAGGCCACCTGTTCTTATGCAGTTAATGAATTGATAACATTAATTACTATACTAATCATTTTCAACGATTTATTTATTATTAGATACTTTTACAATATTGTACACAAAGGAAAGTTCTATTAATCATAGTTAGACTAATGATGTGTAGTTGAGAATCTACACATAAGCGCAAGAATTCCAAGAGCATCTCCTTTATGTAATGATTTATTATTAATCATATAAAACACCTATTAATCCCGACAATTAACTACACAAAATGTGGATGTTAACATCATAATTATTTACTTATCCACCACATATTTACTCTAGCAATATAACCTTAAGGTAAAGAGGTGCAAATTGCAGGCTCTTAATTGATACAAGGTCTTAGTTATTAGGTTACAACTGTACAAGTTTCGATAACAATAAAATGGATAAAGAATTAATTGGCTTGTTATTCAACTACAAATCAAGAGGCTTGCTTAAAATTATAAGATCACTATCAACTAAGACAACCAAGGATAACAGTTGTGTCCAAGGAACAAGGACATTAACGAAGTAAGACAATGGTTTCACAAACTTCAAGGTCAGTTATAACATGCAAATTCTAAGATTACCATAGAAATGTCGTCATGATTATTGCGTCCATAATTCTTCCATCCAGACTATCGTTAAGGTAAGGCCGATCTACATTGTCTCAGGTTAGTAATTTCTATCAAGACTTAAAGGTTTACTGCCAAGACACTAAATGGGATTTAAAAATTTCGCGAACACAATCTACTCCCATTCAACTCGTGACCACACTCTTTACGCAAGTTAAATTAGCAGTTACTGTATTGAATGGGATGCAATCCTATCATGAGAATTCGAACATATAATAAAGGTAGACATAGGTAAAAAGAAATGCGGTGACAGTGCTATGCATGACAACCAATCAACACATTCTCATTCATCCCAGGAATTCATCGTCAATCAAGAGCAATTCACTGTCATCTCGGTAGGATACAATCAACAAAAATGTTAAAATCTTGGTTAATTTCGAGGCAAAGCAAGGGTAGGAACATGTATATAATCATTCCACCTCCCAGGAATTGACCATTGCCCAATCAACAAGGCGGTCTCAAAAACCCCTAGGAACCTCTGTACCCACACCACAGTAATCATTTCTTTACTATAAAAGAAGGGAAAACAGCTGATGCACCTGAGAGAAACCAGAAGCAAGGAAGGATTCTAAACATACCATGACACCACCAGGTAGTGGCAAGGCCGTGTCTGGAAGTCGGATATCCCCTTTGAGAAAAGGCGAGCGATATGATTTATGGTGTCAGGATTCTTACAGAACCACAAACGAGGAGTACTCTCGCTCCTCTCCTCAAAAATAAGTTCTAACGTGCCAATCGATCAGAATGATATCGCCCAGGTAAGATCACCCAAGGAAATCACTCAGGTAAAAATAAATCCTCCCAGAAAAGAAACTCATCCCTACCCACGGATAAATGGTCGACTCCTAAAATTTCATAATCGCTACCTCCGAGAATTTCAGAGATACTGAGGTAGTAGTGTGAGTAAATTTACAACGATTAGTAATAAAAAATGAAAAGAATCACCCGTACACAATTGGTGGATAAATGCACGGGATCATGGCCCCAAAAAAATAAAAACCTCAGAAATTGCAGACATAACTTCCGTAATAATATGTGTCATTAACAACATAACGGACATAACTTACAGTAAAGAAAAATGCTTCATTCACAATTTGCAGGCATCACTTCCAGTAATAAGATGTTTCATTAAAATTCGCACATAAACCTCTAGACATAAAACAATTTCAATAAAATTTTAGATGGAGCTTTAATAAGTCTATCCAATCCATTTCAAATCAATAATCAAATCACCTTATTAATAAGTCCTAAGCATGGAACTTTAATAAGTCCTAAGCATTCTACTCTACAAAATAAACGAGCGTACCGTTGCCTTATCGCCTGCCCCGATGACATCCGCGCGCTCTGTGCCACTCCCACTCGCCGACCGTCAAGACCTCACTGGTACCGCCCAACCAACGCTAGGGGTACTCTGCTTCCCCCTTATCCCCCCGAGCCGCAAAGGGTTCAAACACTATCCAGATGGTACGTCTAGCTCCCAGCTCGCCTCACAAGGCCGAGCTACCACTCCTCTCCGAGCTGGGAAATCCCAACTCCCACAAGTAAATCAGTCAAGAGACTAATCTGGCAGTGTAATGTTATGCTAATAGACAATCCCCTTCATCCTTCTCCTTCCTCTATTTTATAGAGTTTTCCCACTTCCTTTCTTTCCCTAAATCTCATTTAATTAAAGTTTTAATAAAAATTGCCTAAAAATTTTCCTTCATACAAGTGTCATCCATCCCCCACGTTTCTCCATTAATTATTTTCTTTAATTAATTAATTTTCTTAATTCCCTCACCCACCTAGAGTTACTCCTAAATTCCCTCCTAAGTGTCCCTATATTCCCTTACATGTTTTAAGGCTTTCCCTAAAATGAAATTGCTAAATCAGTTCAAAATTAGAAGGTTCTTAAATGCAGATTCTTTACTAAGTTGGTTTCCCGCTTTTTACCTTAAGTTCCCCATCTTTCCCTTTTTATGTTACCTCCTTTCCTAAATTCCTAAATTTTATAATTTCCCTCTTTCCCCTTTTTATTAGAGCTAAAAATGGCAGTTATGCAATTTAACCTCTTTTCATTTTATTATTAATTTAGTATCTTTTTACACTTTCACAAGTTAAAATAATTAATTTCTTCTTTACCTTTTATATCCACAAATTTTATTTAAGTTCTTACTCTCTTCATTTTACCGAAAAATTTATGAAGACCACCATTATTACTTATGTCATTTTTTATTTTAAACTTTATTTTTTTATTTTTATAGAGATATTCTCTTAAGGGTAGAAATTTTTTTACCCCTAGCGAAGTTTTAGAATTAGAACTTAGATTCTAGACTAGGCGACAATTAATTAGGGGAGTTGTTTTAAAATTTCTTAATGTCTTAAGGGCCATCTAGGTTTGTTCCTTTATCATCATCAATGCGTCGTGACCTTCAGGACGCACTACGTGCTCCAAGGGTGCCACTCGTCTCTTTTGTTTCTTTTGCGCGATGTGCCCTTCAGGACGCACCACATGCTCCGAGGGTGCCACTCGTCTCTTGTGTTTCTTTGGCGCGACGTGCCCTTCAGGACGCACCATGTGCTCCAAGGGTGCCACTCGCCTCTTGAATGATTGGTAGACATCAATAACCCCTGGATTCAACACTCCGTCAGGTGAACTTGTGGGAGACTAAGGGCTTCTAAGGAATAAGGCCCCCGCCTTATTGCGTGCCCCTTAGAATCATCGTGAGTGACTATCGCAGTCTTCCCTCACGACATCGTGGGTCCTCTCGAACTAGATAATCGTTAAGCTACAGTTTGAGCCACGGCGGGAGTGCTAGTAGGTTGTGGCAAGGATGTTGACCACACCTCTCCGTCAACCACTATGGTAGTCGTGTGTGACCCCTTTACTCCATATGTGAGTCTAGTCGGCAAGCTATCATCAGCCTGCATCATCAACAAATCATGTCAAAACATGTCCACATCATATCATCTAATCAAATGTATTAATATCATAGTAAATCAATCAAACCCCAATAGCACATTCCCTGACTCGATCCAGAGTCCAAGGGGTTCCATCGATGCCTTTGCATCCTCAAGGTCAAAAAGCTTGCACACTCAGTAAATCCGAGTCAATAGCACCTGTCTATGTCAATGTAGTAAAACAACATGTCATCTACCCATGACGCATCATAATCAAAGTCAAATGTTTTATTATCATAATAATCCAGATCACTTGCAAGAAAGTGTCCTCAAAGAATAAGTTCGCTCAGTGCGCCAGAGCGGGATGTTACAGAGCTCATATATTTTTGAGGATTTTTATCGGGCCTGACTCACATTATTCAACATATATCATAGTTTGGGCTGACTCACTAATCTAAGGAATCTTAATAGCTTGGCTAATGACCATTACAAACTACCTAAAATAAAATCAATCTATGAATAGGTTGACTCATTATAGAAATAACAACCTTAACAAAGTAATATAGATTTTCTAGTCATGGAAAATGTCTTAAATCTTAGTGTTGATTCTTAGTGTAAATGTTTGCTAGCAAATACTTTGAACCTAATCAATCTATGAATAGGTTGACTCATTATAGAAATACCAACATTAACAAAGTAATATAGATTTTCTATTCATGGAAAATATCTTGAATCTTAGTGTTGATTCTTAGTGTAAATGTTTGCTAGCAAACACTCTGAACCTAGTTTTATTTGATCAACTCATTCTTAAGGAATTTATCACTTGTGATTACTTCTTTTTAATAATATTTTTTAAAGACTCTTGTACACTACAAAATTGTGTTAAAAAATGCAATGCACTCAAGAAATAATTGTTCCATATAGATTATTGTTCTTGAACTACACTCATACAATATGACACTAGATTATTCTTTGTCAAGTACAATGCCATATTCACTCTTTGAAATTCAATTCCATCTTAATCATGGTTGTTTATACAATCCTTCTATGTGGTTCTTGGTGTATCACCTATTGCAACATATTTTTTCACCTCATTAAAAATGAATTTATTTTCACCTAGATAAAATTAAATTTTGATCTTTTCAAAAATTTAGCTTATTTTTATTTTTTGGGATGCTAAGTTACAATGGTTGTCATTTTGAGTTCTATGAGTTCAAAATGAGTAGAGGTAGTAACAACATTGTAGTATGACTTTTATTGGGCTTCTCCACTTCCCTGCAAATTTATCTTATCTATATCAATTATTAAAAAAATTCTTTATATAGTTATTGAGCATAATTTTGAGAATTAACTCATCCTATAAATTTTTCTTAATAAATATCAATTATTTAATCGATTATAAAGCTTGTTATTGAGTATAATTTTGAAATTTAGTTTATTTTCTTTTAGGTTGCACATTTATGCCAATGAAACTACTTCCCAATATAGAAGGAAATATACATAAGTTGAATCTAAGTGTGAAGCGTATATATTCTCTTGGTCCACCTTTTTTATATTTTTATTCTTTCAATCAAGTCTTTTTGTTTATTTTTTAAATATTAGATATGTGCATTGATAGTTTTGACTTTCCTTTTTAAATAATTTTGAAGTTATTTGAATTTACCAAATTCAAGGGGTCCATATTGAGTTCAATAATATCTTTACATATTAATATCATGTAAATGAAATTCATAGTTAGGCATGCCAATTCAATATACAATGGGTTTATCCTATGTATAACGTACGAGTTTATAAAGTACAAACTTGTGAGAAAATAAATTTTGGCTACTTAAAAAGGGGTGTGGGTTTGATTAGTGTTTTGATTTTTTTTTTGTATTTTTTTGAACACTTTATAGTAATGTAAATTTTCCTCTTAAATATGAAAATGAGGATAGTATCGATATCTAAGTTCATTATCTATATGGAATTTTGATATGTAAAGTGCAATATCTACTACTGATGTACATGATCTTCTTGCTAGATTGAGACTATCTAGGTTTGTGTAAATGGATATAACATGGATTTACAGGTAATAATGATTGTATATGTTTACACATTTAATAATAATCATTTAATGAATTTATTTTTCCATATAATCTATTGTACTTCCTTATACACTCCTTTTTAAATTTCCACTATAAAGACTTCAAGGGAATGCTGTTTAGAATTGGAATATTAATATTTAGAGTTCGAAAGAACAAATCACAAACTTGGGATATACATTCTTCATTCTCATCCTTTATGGTTCTTCTATTTGCACGTGTTATGAAGACTTGCACACTACTTCTGGGATTCCTGTTTGTGTAGGCAAATTTACTCTCGGATTTGAATTTGTGTGAAATCTTATTCCTTTGGTTATCCTAGAGACTTTTGTAAACATGATCTATTGATTCATGTTACATGTTCACACACTAGATGTGGTACATATGTCTTCCATGAAGACATAGGTCATAGATGTGGTACATATTCACACTTGTGTTAATTAGGAATTAATGGAACCATTTTTATTAGTATTCTCTTCATTTCTCCAAATTGTACATTCTTATGTATTTATTTTGAATTTGAATATAAAGACATCTAAGGAATATTTTATGGGATTTGAATATTAACATTAAAATTTTTAAAAAGAACAAATTACTAATTTGAAATGTAATTACTTTATAGCCATAGTTATTAAATTACTTTAATTGTTTAGATAATTTTTCTAAAGTAATGGATTTCTTTGGGACACCTTTCCTGAGATTTTCATTCCTCATATCTCCTTCATCATTCTCATCCTTTATCTCACTTGTAATTGTGAATTCTATGAAGGCTTCAATTCTATATTTGTAATTTTTTTTATGTATAACTTATTTTAGAGTTTGAATTTGCGTAAAATCTCATTATCTTACATATCCTAAAGGTTTATGTAGACACAATCTACTGATTTATAATTTTGATTAACTTGTATAAAATATGACTATGGTGTAATAAATAATATAATTTCTTTCAACAAAAAGTCATAAAAAAAAGTACAATTTGTTAAATAAAAAAACTACCTTTAGATTTAAATAACAGAATGTGTATATGTTAAACATTAACTACCTAATACAAAATTTATATCATGAATTTTCATATACAAAGTAACATTTAAATAAGAGAATGTGTATATGTTAAAAATTAACTACCTAATAAAAACATTATATCATGAATTTGCATATATCATGAATTTATATCAGAAATTATCTGCTACCCCATCGAATCACTTTTCGAAATAGAGATGTAAATACTAAATCAAGTTACATGATCAAACATTGAAGTAGAAAATTGAAATAGTATTTAATAGAACAATCTGTGTTGACAACTTTTTTGTTTGAAGAAATCCAGATCAAATACATAATGACATTGAACTATTTAAATGCGGAACAACAACAAAGATAATTTAAATAAACCTTTAAACTGGAATGCATCGATCTATTACATTACTTTATTGGTTTTGAATTTTCCTTCGATCATGTATATCATGTATTCGATCATGTATATCATGTATTGCATTGAATTGAATATATATAAATCTATCATAATATTGGCAAACATGCCTTACAAACCAAATCAATAGACAAACCCTAAAACACTGATTTTGAATTTTCCTTCGATCATGCATTGCATTGAATTGAATATATATAAATCTATCATAATATTGGCAAACATGCCTTACAAACCAAATCAATAGACAAACCCTAAAACACTTGATCATCGCTGTAATGACCCGCTTCGTTGGATCTATGGTGACGAACACACATTTTTTTTTTTTTAAACACATGCTCCTTTGCGTTAGGAAAAACACAATGCACTTTAAGGATGACATCCTCAGCAAGTTAACACCTAGGGGCCAATTTAAAACCAAGGCACAAGCATTTTCCATTGCTCGAGGCGCATGAAGTCTAAGATCTAAACTAATAATAGTACAATACTATTCATTCGTGCAACCAAAATTTTAACTAAGTCAATCATTGAACTGAGGAATCAAGCGCCAGAGAAACTTTCCATAAACAGGGCACGACAAAAATGCCAACACTTATCACACATTAATATCCGGCAATATGACCCCACTAAAATTCTTATACTAAACAACAGTGTACCTGGACAATAAACTCTCAACAACCCTCTTGTGAGGTATTAATTTGATAAGGAGGGATTGTCTAAGTTTAGGTAAAAAAGGGTAGGATGACCCTAAGCCACCAAGCTAAGAGAATTGATTAAGGCATGAATATAATTACATTAATGGAGTTCAGTCCTGGGTCCTTGAATAGAGCAAAAATGAATAAAATATCTTCCAATGGATTTAAGCATATTTAACATATGCCACAGGATATGCTTATTACCCAAAGGAATAAATTGAGCACAACCATTCTTGATACTAAAAGGATATCAACCTTAAAAACCTGTAATCAAGTGCACCGATTTAGTCGATATAATCAATTTGGATATTGAATAATAACAAGGCTTTATTAACAGGTTAGCATGAGCCAACCGCTATATTGGATTATCGAGTATACAATTAGGCAAATAAAAAGGGAAATTATAAATCTATCTCAGTAAAAAGCATTCTAAACTAAACAGTAAAAGGCATTTATAAACTAAATTATAAATGCATTTTTGAATGAGACCTTAAGTCTTCCCAAAGAAATAATACCCATGTAATGTTGTACAAGCGTTAGACTTCAATCATTGTGAAGCATATTTTATTGAGCAATAATTTTATTAATTGGATGCTTTGAGAAACTCTTGACTGAATTTTCGTTGGAGTGGTATTTGTGCAATTTATGGTTGATCATCCATAGACTTATTTTATTATTAAAGTAATTTGATATTATATTAGCTCGTTGGTATGCAAAACTGTATTCATAATTTTGTTTTCATTTTGTATGTGAGTTCCAGAGTTGTCGAAGCTCAGAAGCCTTGCATAAGCTTCCCTTGAACTTTTCAATCCTTCATGTTCGAACTGTCAGATAAGTTGGTTTACCCTCCATATGAGCCTTCTCTTGTGAATCTGAAATGTCAACTTTAATGGTTGTGCGTCTTGCATTCCAGAGGTTTGGATTTTTTTTTTATGGAGACTTGGGAACATCTCCACTAATGTTTTTAGCAGCACATTTCCAAAAGACATCCATGATTCTGAAGATGTAAAGGAAGCTATTTCATAAATCATATATACTATAACACTAAAATCCAAATCGCTATCTTTTAAAGGTAAGTTACTGTCCTATAAAACTAGAAAAATATAGGAGGCCACTATCTATTAGGCAGATTGGAACAAAGTAAAGGTGCTGACTTCATCCAGGCAGTCTGCAATCATCACTGCCTATATACGAATTGCTGTAAAACGAATTAATGACGTCAAAATTTACTGTCGCTGACTAAAAAAAAGGATGAAATTAGGTGGATCGCTGGCACCAGGAGACAGTCCCTACAATAATCTCGCTACTAGAAGAACAAGCTACTTACCCAACAACAGAAATTCACTGTACTCACACAAGGGTTGCTGTAAAAAAAAAGGGTGAAATCGCAGGAACAGATTACAGGAAAAAAAAAACATTTTGTGTTAAGGAAATGGGGCAATTGGCTGGTTTAAGGGTTCACAGTCGGCAACATAACCCAGGCAAATTTTGTTGTACAATCACACCAGAAACGAAATTTACATTGTTTTCATTAAATATTTAGGCAAAACGCAGTCTTAAAGAAATTCACGTTCATTCTACAGCATTACGGAGACCATAATTTAATGGCAATTCGTGGTCATTAGAGCAACACTACAGTCGTCTTAAAATAAGCAAAACGCTGGACAAAGACACACCAGAAGGGAATGCGTTGCTATCTTCATTAAAATGAGCGATCGTTACACCACGCATCCCCGGAAATAAGAAATAAAAACGATTATTGTAAGAGGTAAGGAGCAGACAGATCATGCAATAAAGGAAGATGTTAAGGTTCGATTCGATAGCGTAGAAGTTAACAATTTCACTGTAAATATGTGTGTTGTTGAGTTAAATGACATGCTGTCAACATAAAAACAAAGGTAACCTCTGGGTAAATAACACAGATCATGGGTAACTATAAATAGAATTCGCTGACCCATCTTTTAACCAAAAAGAATCGCTGAAAAAAAATTGTGAACACAACAGTAAAAGTAAAATCATTGGTTATCATTCAAGTGTATCACGAAGGCTGAGATCGTCTTCAATAAATCAAGGTTTAGAAAAATGTCGAGATTTAAGCCATTGATACCAAGTGATGCAGAGTAAGATTGTAGAGTAAAGGCATACCAGAAGTGAGGAAAATCACACAATAAATCGCCAGGAGAAGCATTAAAAACTCAGTCTTAAATCATTGCCAAGAAGGGTATAAAAATGTTGAGTTACTTTGCTAGGAATGCATCAAACGCAGGGGTCAGACATAGAGTATAAAAGTGATTCACCAAAGGAAGGGTAATACAATCACCAAGGTAATCGATCGCAACAAGGTGAAATGACCATCAATCAACCAAGATCAATCAGAAGGGGTGGACGGTTGACGGGAACTTCCTTTGCTCGCCATCCTCGCACAGAAAATCACGGTGTTGAGATCCATAGGTCTTTTAACGCTAAAGTGATGACCATAGATTAGGCTCTTGGCCGACTGCTTAGGTGAGGACTGATGAGCTAGGGACGAAGGCTAAACAACATCAAGGTCACAATCAACACCACAGGGCGGTCACAACATGCGGAAAAACAAGGCCATAGGAGACGACAACCAAAGAGCTAGGTTAAGAAAATTTCATCTATCAATCTAAAATTCCAATCTACTTACATAATCAACATGCAGATCCAATCAGAAAACCTACAACATTCTACCATTCAATGAAGAAAGTGTATCATTGTCTGTTCCCTACTCCGACGTCCACGCGCTCCGTGCAACTCCCGCTCGCCGACCACAGAGACTTCACCGGTACCTCCCAGCCAATACTAGGGGTACTCTTCTTCCCCCTTAGCCCCCCTAGCTGCAAAGGGGCCACACACACTATCTAGAGGTCTCGTCTAGCTCCCAGCTCGCCTCGCAAGACTGAGCTACCACTCCTCTCTGAGCTGGGTATTCCAACTCCCACATATAAATCAGTCAAGTAGATATTTTTGCAGCATAACATTATGCAAACAAAAGATGGTCCTTCCTCCTTCTCCTTCCTTTATTATATAGAATTTCCCACTTCCTCTCTTTCCTAAGATCTCATTTAATTAAAGTTTTTAAAATAAATTCCTAAAAATTCTTCTCCGTAGAAGTGTCCCCCATCCCCTACATTCCTCCATTAATTAATTTCTTTAATTAGTTAATTACCTCATTTCCCTCACACACCTAGAGTTACTCCTAGAATCACTCCTAGGTGTCCCCAAATTCCCTTATAGGTTTTAAAGGCTTTCTCTATTATGAAATTGCTAATTCAGTTGAAAATTAGAAAGCTCTTAAATGGTGGATTCTTTACTAAGTTGACTTTCCACTTTTTCCCTTAAGTTCCCCTTTTTTCCTTTTTATGTTACCTATTTTCCCTAGTTTCCTATTTTTTTTATTTTCCCTCTTTCCCCTTTTACTTAGAACTCAAGAAGGTAGGTGTGAAAATTAACACTTTTCCCCTTTTCTTATTTAATTAGTATTCTTAAATTTATTAAGGTAATAAAACAATTAATTCCCCTTTTTAAATTTTAATCCAACATAATTTTATTTTTTTATGAATAAATTAAATTTCTTACTCCCTTCATGTTACAAGATTTAACAAAGATCATAATTAATATTATTATTATTATTAAAAAAAAAATTATAAAAGACAAAATTTTACCACTAGCATAATTTAGACTTAGGCCTTAAATTTTGTACTGGGCGAAATTTAATGAGAGAAAATGTTTTTAAAAATTACTTAACCTGTTATTTGTCTTAGGGCCATCTAGGTTCATTCCTCTATCATTAACAATGCGACGTGCCCTTCAAGACGCATTAAGTGCTCCAAGGGTGCCACTCACCTCATATATTCCCTTGAGCGGCGTGCCCTTCAGGCTGCACTACGCACTCCAAGGGTTCCACTCGCCTCTTAATATGTTTTCTTTGCGCGATGTGCCCTTCAGGATGCACTACGGGGTCCAAGGGTGCCACTCGCCTCTTAACCGATTTGGTAGACATCAATAACCCCTGGAGTCAACACTCCGCTAGGTGAACTTGTGGGAGACTAAGGGCTTCTAAGGAACAATGCCCTCGCCTTATTATGCACCCCTTAGAATCATCGTGAATGACTATTTCAGTGTTCCCTCATGACATCGTGGGTCCTCTCGAACTAGGTAGTCGTTAACCTACCATTCGAGCCACGACGGGAGTGCTAGTAGGTTGTGGCAAGGCTGTTGTCCACACCTCTCCCTCAACATCTCTAGTAGTCGTGCGTGACCCCATTACTCCATATGTGAGTCTGGTTAACAAGCTATTGTCAGCCTACATCATCAACAAATCATGTTAGAATATATCCATGTCATATCATCCAATCAGATGCACCAATATTATAGTAAAAACAATCAAAACCCAATGGTATCACTCATTGACTTGATCCGGAGTCCAAGGGGTTTCATTGATGCCTCGACATCCTCTAGGTCTGTAATACTGCACACTTAGTAAAACCAATTCAATATCACCTATCTATGTCAAAGCGGTAAAACAACATGTCATCAACCCATAACGCCTCATAATCAAAATCAAAGGTTTTAATAGAATAATAATTCGGATCACTTGCGAGCAAGTGTCCTCAAAGCATAAGTTTGCTCAGTGCGCCAGAGAAGGATGTTACAACACCCCCTCTTGGTCTAAACTTCATCTCGAAGTTTCACAGTATAAATGATGAAATAAAGTGTATCACAGTATCATATGTCTATCTATCAAACAAAAATGTAAACTGTTGGTGCATATCATATGCGTCTTCCCAGGTCGCTGAGCGTGGACTATAATTGGCCCACTAGACCTTGACCTTCTCTATCGTTCAACATCATAGCTGTTGAACACGATGATCCAAGATGCGGATCGGCTTAGCTATGAATGCACCCCCATCCGACACCCGCAAGGTGCACAAGTCAAATCATGTAAAGGATCGATAATCATAAAGTCTCAACAGAGACTTGAAATACATCAAGAATATGCCTCAAGAATTGGGCAAGGCTAGTCATCATGCCATAGGCCTCTCTTTTCCAAAATATCNAAACTAGATTGAACGCTTATGTGGTTTCAGCCGCAAAAAGACTCGATTGCCACAATGTAACTACAATCAACATGACGCACATCATCATAACTTATCTACTGATCCTGAGCTTCCTTGATCCTTTGTCTTAAATTTTTCATTTAATCTTCCAATTCTTGGATTGCTTTCGGTCCCACCTGGACCCTATCTGCAAGACGATCCCAAATCAAAGGCACTCGACACGATCGCCCGAAAAGAAACTCGAAAGGTACCATATTAATGGCACTTTGGTAACTATTTTTATAAGTGAATTCCACTAGTGGAAACAATTCTTCCCAATGTTTTGGTTGGTCCATCACGTACATGTGCAACATGTCCTCCAATGTTTGTTTCATTCGTTCAGTCTGCCCGTCCGTCTCTGGGTGATACACAGTACTAAAGTTAAGTTGGGTTCCCAAGGCCTCTTGGAAACTCATCCAAAATTGTCCAGTAAACACTGATCATTGATCGTATATAATCCTCCTAAGCATGCCATGCATCCTCACAATCTCACTAATGAAAACTCTAGCTATGTTAGGTGACTAATATGTCGTATGCACAGGAATAAAGTGAGAACTCTTCGTCAGAGTGTCTACTACTATGAAAATCGAGTCACGTCTCCTTACCATCAATGACAATCCAACAATAAAATCCATCGAAATAACCTCCCATTTGAATTCCGGAGTAGCACGTGGTTGTAGTAATCTTGTCGGGTGTCTAAGTTCTACCTTTACCTACTGACATTCTAAACATCTGGCCACATAGTTGACTATGTTTGCCTTCATTCCCTTCCAGAAGAATAAGGGTTTAAGGTCTGACCTTATCTTCATGACTCCTGGGTGAGCCATGTAAACTGCTCTATGAGCCTCACTCCAGATCAACATCCTCCACTCATTGTTCGGCGATACGTAGATCCGATTTGTAAACCTCAACAAACCATCGCTATCAAATGAAAAGCCCTTCAAATCGTGGTACCATCATTGTGTTTAGTCCGATAAAACCCTCGACCTCTTTGTACTAGTCATCGTCACGCTGTAAGGTTAGAATATTTTTACAAAGATTCGTCTGAAGAGGCAGCACCGAAAATATTTGTGGTCTCTGACTCAATGCTTATGCCACTTGATTCATTGTTCCTTTTATGTAAGTAATCTCGAAGTCGTAATCGCTAAGAAATTATGACCAACGCCATTGTCACGCGTTCAGGTCGCTTTGCGTAAAGATGTGTTGTAGTCCACAGTGGTCAGTTTTTTTGTTCAATTTTCGTCCAACAAGGTAGTGTCTCCTAACCTTCAAGGCACACACGATGGATAACAAATCCAAATCTTCCATTGCATAGTTCTCCTCATGACTTCTTAGTTTCCTCGAGATGTAAGTGATCATGCATCCGTCTTGCATCAAGACTCCGCCTAAGCCTTCCTTGGATGCGTCAGTGCATACCAAGAAGCCCGCATCCATGTGAGGGACCTCTAGTATTGGTGTTGTTTTCAACAACTCCTTGAGCCTCTGAAATTCTTTCGTGCATTTCTTGGTCCAACCAAACTTCTTGTTCTTCTTCTGCAACTCCATGGTCAGATTTTCTATCTTTGAAACTCCCTCGGCGAGCCATCGATAATATCCTGCTAAACCCATGAAGCTACGCACTTTTGGGACATTCGTCATTGCAGGCCATTCCATAATGACCTCGACCTTTGTTGGATCCACAGCAATGCCTTTGCCAAAAATGACATTCCCCAAGTAGTGAATCTTTGATTGATAAAAAGAACATTCGAACAACTTCCCATACAGTTTGTTCTCTCACATATACTGTAGGACCAAGTGCATGTTCTCATCATGCTCCTCTGTCATCTAAGAGTAGATCAAAATATCATCAATGAATACTTGGACGAACTTGTCCAAGTACTCATGGAACACCCCATTCATCAAACTTATAAGTACCCCTGGGGCATTTGTCAGTCCAAACGGTAAATATTAAATTTGTAATGTCCAAACCTCATCTTAAAGGCGGTCTTAGGGACATCATCTTCCTTCATCCATTTTGGTACACTGATCGCAAGTCGATCTTTGAGAACACCATCGCACCCTTCATTTGATCGAACAGATCATCAATCCTCGGCAATGGATATTGATTCTTGATCGTGGCCTTATTTAATTGACGGTAGTCAATGCAGAGCCTCCATGACCCATCCTTCTTTCGTATGAAAATAACCAGTGCACCCCACAGTGACACACTAAGACGTATCAGTCCCAAGTCCAACAATTCCTTCAGTTTCATTCTCAACTCCTGTAACTCTGGGGTTGACATCTGATAAGGCGTTCTAGCTATCGATTCAGTTCTCGGTTTAAGGTCTATAGTAACTCCAATTCCCTCTCTGGCGGCATCCTAGGTAACTCCTCCAGAATTACGTCCGCAAACTCTCTCACCACCAGAAGATTTCCTAAACCCTCTGCTACTCCCTTCTCGTTTAACGCAAGGATCGCATAAAGCTTGCACTCCTTGTGCATGCTCTTCCATAGCTACCAATAAGAGATGAACCTCAGGGAAACTCGTTGGTTCCATCCTACAATCACACGTCTTTGTCCCTCATCAATGACTAAGCTCAATCATTACATCTTACAGTTGAGTATCACATCATGCAATTCCAATTAGTCCATACCAATCACGACATCATAAGATCCTAAGATCGTGATGTACAGGTTGGCCTTGGTGAAAAACTCTCTGAGGTTAAGGGTACAGGTTGGCCTTGGTGAAAAACTCTATGAGGTTAAGGGTACAACTCGTAACCTTTCCTCCAACCCTCTTTTTGGCTTCCGAAGCCATCTTTGCAAGCTAAACTCATCCAGTTTGACTATCTTTACTTTAATCCCTTTCAAAATTGCACTAGAATGGAAACTCTCAGTAGCACCAAGATCAATCAAATATTAAGTGTCTAGTCAACGACGGTACCTAAGCTCTCGAGCACAGTCGACTGGTGCTCTGCCTAGCAATTATTCCCTACTGCATGAATCTGATGGGCCTCGCCCATATCTCCCACGGTAGTGGGTCCAAGGGATCTAGATGCTCTGGTCCTCTCCACAGGGCAGTCTCATTGATTGTGTGGCTCCCCACACATCCAACATCCTTTCTTCGGTCCAGTAATCCTAGAACCCGAAGTAGAAGTTGAATTCCAATGCTAAGGCCAACTCAAACTTGTTGACCTTAAGTTTCTCGGTAAGGGTGTGGATCATACTGAAGCAGCTCCAAAAAAAGGTCTCCTACTCTGGCACTATACAATTGCCTCGCCGCAAGGAGTCAAACTCGTTGAGGTAATGCTCAACGAATTCCTCAGAAATACACCTCTTTTGGAACCTCTCCTGGAATAGTTCCCATGACACGACGTCGACGGTTGGGTTCAAAGTGGCAGGAGTGTCTTCCACCATAGAAGAGCATTCCCCTTCAGTTGAAAGACCACCTTGCGGTGCTTCATGCTGGAGGTTGTAATCACGAAGCGTGAAGCATAACACCTTGCTCTACAACCA
The DNA here is from genome assembly GCA_009831015.1 of Picea engelmannii. NCBI lineage: Eukaryota > Viridiplantae > Streptophyta > Pinopsida > Pinales > Pinaceae > Picea > Picea engelmannii. The sequence goes on from ML780913.1 coordinate 671,904, forward strand.
TGCCTCAACGACACATCCATCCATGACACTCAAGGACTTGAGAATTCAACTCTCTCAAGTTATCGGTGGATGCTAACGGTACTATCTAGAGCATGTTGTGGATCCTCAGGGGTATAGGTGCCCTGGCCTCAACTCAGCACCGATGGTGAATCAAGGCCCTTGGGAATTACCTAGAAGGGCCTTGTCAGACCTTCATCGTCCCTTACAACAAGAGAATCCATTCCAATGAATTTCTCTTCCCCCCTTGGGGATTTGACTCTGACAGTGCGAGAACTTCTGGAGGCGTCGCACCTCCTTCCACGACACCATGTCACGAACCTCTGAGGTGTCCCATAAATGAGATCCCGCAAGGACACACTAAGGTTTTCAATTAATGCAAGGGTTAAAACTCATGGGTTATTGCAGTGGAAATCTCGGTGATCCACAGTCGTAGGGTTGAACCCGCTCTGATACCATGTGTAACGACCCCCTTCGTTGGATCTACGATGACAAACACACATTTTATTTTATTTTAAACACATGCTCCTTTGTGTTAGGAAAAACACAACGCACTTTAAGGATGACATCCTCAACACGTCAACAACTAGGGACCAATTTAAAACCAAGGCATGGGCATTCTCCATTCCTCGAGGCGCAAGAAGTCTAAGATCTAAACCAACAGTAATATAATACTATTCATTCGCGCAACCAAAATTTTAACTAAGTCAATCATTGAAACGAGGAATCAAGAGCCAGAGAAACTTTCCATAAACAAGGCATGACAAAAATGCCAACACTTATCACACATTAATATTTGGCAATATGACCCCACTAAAATTCTTATGCTAAACAACAGTGTACTTGGACAATAAACTCTCAACAACCCTCTTGCAGGGTATTAATTTGATAAGGAGGGACCATCTAAGTTTAGGTAAAAAGGGGTGGGATGACCCTAAGTCACCAAGCTAAGAGAATTGATTAAGGCATGAATACAATTATATTAATCGAGTTCAGTCCCGGGTCCTTGAATAGAGAAAAAAGGAATAAAATATCTTCCAATGGATTTAAGCATATTTAACATATGCCCACACAATATGCTTATTACCTAAAGGAATAAATTGAGCACAACCATTCTTGATACTAAAAGGATATCAACCTTAAAAACCTGTAATCAAGCACACTGATTTAGTCGAAATAATCAATTTGGTAATTGAATCATAACAAGGCTTTATGAATAGGTTAGCATGAGCCAACCACTATATTGGATTATTGCATATACAATTCGGCAAATAAAAAGGGAAATTATAAATCTATCTCAATAAAAAGCATTATAAACTAAACAATAAAAAGCATTTATAAACTAAATTATAAATGCATTTTTGAATGAGATCTTAAGTCTTCCCGCAGAAATAATACCCATGTAATGTTGTACAAGCATTAGACTTCATACTAAATTGAACTTAGAAAATTGTATCACAAACTTCAATCATTGTGAAGCATATTTTATTGAGCAACAATTTTATTAATTGGATGCTTTGAGAAACTCTTGACTGAATTTTTGTTGGAGTGGTATTTGTGCAATATATGGTTGATCATCCATAGACTTATGTTATTATTAAAGTAATTTGATATTATATTAGCTTGTTGGTATACAAAATTGTATTCATAATTTTGTTTTCATTTTGTATGTGAGTTCCAGAGTTGTCGAAGCTCAGAAGCCTTGCATAAGCTTCCCTTGAATTTTTCAATCCTTAATGTTTGAACTGTCAAATAAGTTGGTTTACCCTCCATATGAGCCTTCTCTTGTGAATCTAAAATGTCAACTTTAATGGTTGTGTGTCTTGCATTCTAGAGATTTGGGTTTTTTTTTTATGGAGAATTGGGAACATATCCACTAATGTTTTTAGTAGCACATTTCCAAAATACATCCATGATTTTGAAGATGTAAAGGAAGTTATTTCATAAATCATATATACTATAACACTAAAATCCAAATCGCTATGATTTAAAGGTAAGTTACTGTCCTACAAAACTGGAAAAATATAGGAGGCCACTATATATTACACAGATAGGAACAAAGTAAAGGTGCTAACTTCATCCAGGCAGTCTGCAACCATCACTGTCTACATACGAATTGTTGTAAAACGCATTAATGCCGTCAAAATTTTTTGTTGTCAGAGTTATCGCTGACTAAAAACAATGATGAAATTAGGGGGATCGCTGGCACCAGGAGACGGTCCCTACAATAATATCGCTACCAAAAGAACAAGCTACTTACCCAACACCAAAAATTCACTGTACTCACACAAGGGTCAGTGTAAGAAAAAAGGTGAAATCACAGGAACAGATTACAGGAAAAAAAAGCATTTCGTGTTAAGGAAATGGGGCAACTCGTTCGTTTAAGGGTTCACAATCGGCAACATAACCCAGCCAAATTTCATTGTACAATCACACCAGAAATGAAATTTATATTGATGTCATTAAATATTTAAGAAAAACATAGTCTTAAAATAGTGGAGAAAATCGCATTCATTCTACAACATTACGCATACCATAATTTAATGGCAATTCGTGGTCATTAGAGAAGCACTACAGTAGTCTTAAAATAAGAAAAATGCTTAACAGAGACACCAAAAGGGAATGCGTTGCTATCCTCATTAAAATGAGTGATCGTTGCACCACGCATCCCCGGAAATAAGAAATAAAAATTATTATTGTAAGAGGCAAGGAGAAAACAGATCATGCAATAAAGGAAGAAGTTAAGGTTCGATTCGATAGCATAGAAGTTAACAATTTCACTATAAATATGTGTGTTGCTGAGTTAAATGACATGTTGTCAACACAAAAAGGAAACAAGCATATGTATTGAAGCGTTGTATAAACTGCTATATCAATTGTTGCAATTATAACACCAACCCTACCCCTAAGAGCACCATCATTCAAACAGAAAAAACACAGTCTAAGATTACGGTAACCTCTGGGTAAATAATACAAATCATGGGTAACTATAACCAGAATTCACTGACCCATCTTTTAACCAAAAAGAATCACTAAAACAAAAATTGTGAACACAACAGTAAAAGTAAAATACCCGGTTGTCATTCAAGTGTATCACGAAGGCTGAGATCGTCTTCAATAAATCAAGGTTCAGAAAAATGCCAAGATTTAAGACATTGATACCAGGTGATGCAGAGTAAGATCGTAGAGTAAAGGCAGACCAGAAGTGAGGAAAAGCACACAATAAATTGCCAGGAGAAGCATTAAAAACTCAGTCTTAAATCATTGCCAGGACCGGTGTAAAATCGCTGAGTTGCTTTTCCAGGAATGGATCAAACGCAGGGGTCAGACATAGAGGATAAAAGCGATTCACTAAGGGCAGGGTAATACAATCACCGAGGAAATCGATTGCAACAAGGCACAATGACCATCAATCAACCAAGATCAATCAGAAGGGGTAGACGACTGACACGAACTTCCTTCACTCGCCATCCTCGCACAAAAAAGTAGGGTGTTGAGATCCATAGGTCTTTTAATGCTAGGGCGACGACCGTAGATCAAGCTCCTGGCCGACTTCTCAAGCGAGGACTGATGAGCTAGGGACGAAGGCTAAACAACCTCAAGGTCACAATCAACACCACAGGGTGGTCACGACATGCAAGAAAACAAGGCCATAGGAGACAACAACCAAAGATCTAGGCTAAGAAAATTTTAGTTATCAATCTAAACTTCCAATCTACTTACATAATCAACATGCAGATCCAATCATAAAAACCACAACATTCTACCATTCAATGAAGAAATCATATCGTTGTCTGTTCGCCTGCTCCCAGTGACGTCTGCGCGCTCCGTCCAACTCCCGCTCGCCAACCGTTGAGACTTCACTGGTACCTCCCAGTCAATGCTAGGGGTACTCTTCTTCCCCCTTATCCCCCCGAGCTGCAAAGGGGCCACGCACACTATCCAGAGATCTCATCTAGCTCCCAGCTCACCTCGCAAGGCTGAACTACCACTCCTCTCCAAGATGGGTATCCCAACTCCCACAAGTAAATCAGTCAAGTAGATATTTCTGCAGCGTAACATTACGCAAACAAAATATGATCCTTCCTCCTTCTCCTTTCTTCATTATATAGAATTTCCCACTTCCTCTCTTTCCTAAGATCTCATTTAATTAAAGTTTTTAAAATAAATTCCTAAAAATTCTTCTTTGTACAAGTGTCCCCCATCCCCTACATTCCTCCATTAATTAATTTGTTTAATTAGTTAATTACCTCATTTCCCTCACCCACCTAGATTTACTCCTAGAATCACTCCTAGGTGTCTCCAAATTCCCTTACAGGTTTTAAAGGCTTTCCCTATTATGAAATTGCTAATTTAGTTTAAAATTAGAAAGCTCTTAAATGGTGGATTCTTTACTAAGTTGACTTTCCTTTTTTTCCCTTAAGTTCCCCTTTTTCCCTTTTTATGTTACCTCTTTTCCATAGTTTCCTATTTTTTTTATTTTCCCTCTTTCCCCTTTTACTTAGAACTCAAGAAGGCAGGTGTGAAAATTAACCCTTTTTCCCTTTTCTTATTTAATTAGTATTCTTAAATTTATTAAGGTAATAAAACAATTAATTCCCCTTTTTAAATTTTAATCCAACATAATTTTATTTTTTATGAATAAATTAAATGTCTTACTCCCTTCATCTTACAAGATTTAATGAAGATCATAATTAATATTATTATTATTATTAAAAAAATATATATATATAAAAGACAAAATTTTACCACTAGCGTAATTTAGACTTAGGCCTTAAATTTCGTACTGGGTGACATTTAATTAGGGAAAATGTTTTTAAAAATTACTTAACATATTATTTGTCTTAGGGCCATCTAGGTTCATTCATCTATCATTAACAATGTGACGTCCCCTTCAGGATGCACTACGTGCTCTAAGGGTGCCACTCGCCTCATATGTTCCCTTGCTTGTCGTGCCCTTCAGGACACAATACGTTCTCCAAGGGTGCCTCTCGCCTCTTAATATGTTTCATTTGCGTGACGTGCCCTTCAAGACACACTATGGGGTCCAAGGGTGCCACTCGCCTCTTAACTGATTTGGTATACATCAATATCCCCTGGAGTCAACACTCTATCAGGTGAACTTGTGGGAGACTAAGGACTTCTAAAGAATAAGGCCCCTGCCTTATTGCACACCCCTTAGAATCATCGTGAGCGACTGTCGCAGTATGTCCTCATGGCATCATGGGTCCTCTAGAACTAGGTTATCATCTCTGGTGTGAACTAGGTTGTTGTCCACACCTATCCCTCAACATCTCTGGTAGTCGTGCGTGACCCCTTTACTCCATATGTGATTCTGATCGGCAAGCTATCATCAACCTACATCATCAACAAATCATGTCAGAATATATCCATGTCATATCATCCAATCAGATGCGCTAATACCATAGTAAAAATAATCAAACCCCAATGGTATCACTCCCTGACTCGATCCGGAGTCCAAGGGGTTCCATCGATGCCTCGACATCCTCTAGGTCCATAATCTTGCACACTCAGTAAAACCGAGTCATTAACACCTATCTATGTCAAGCGGTCAAACAACATGTCATCAACCCATAGCACCTCATAATCAAAATCAAAGGTTTTAATAGCATAATAATCTGGATCACTTGTGAGCAAGTGTCCTCAAAGAATAAGTTTTCTCAGTGCGCCAGAGCGAGATGTTACAATGGCATAGTAAAACCCTTTATAAAACAATTCCTAGATATTCTTAAGATGAGCTTCTGGACTTATTTTTCATTCTCAAATACTAAATTGTCATAGAATATCTTACACAACTTTTAGAGAGTACGAAATTGGCACTTGATGACACGCCAACAGCTTGGCCATAGGGGCCCCCACCTAAACTAAATTTTAATTTAAAAATTAAAAGTAAATTTGATATTACAAATTATATATTAAAATTAAAATTAAAAAAAAAAATTATAGTTAAATACCTGAAGCTCGGCCCGTCGAGCACCTACCAACACAACAACTAGACTGCCCGCAGGAATGCTCACCAACACAACCTCTGCACCAACACTCACGAACGCTCACAAACACCCTACGTTCATGCCAACACTCACGAACTCTCACAAACGCATGAATGCTCACAATCACGTAGGAACGCTCACAAATGCAAAAAGGTTAGAAAAACATTAGAAGACTGATGTGTGGTTGATATATAAACATTCTTTCGTTCGAAAGAATTTTCGACCGAAAGAATGTTTCATCCAGAATATATTTCAACCGAAAAAAAAATTTCGGATAGAAAAACTCCGTCCGACTAAATATTTACACGCAAATAGAGGAAGTTGTCACTATACCGTTCAATTTGACGTTCCACCTTTCGGCCAAAAAAAGTGTCTTTCGGCCAAAAAATAATATAAGTGCAGCGGAAAAAATGTTTTTTAGAATTATGGAGATCAGAATGTCATGAAAGTGTTACCCACCTTCGTGATTTCACCCAAATATCATTGGAGACGTCTAGGAATGATCTTTTTCCAAGACATTTTCTCAAACCAACAAGTGTCCAATACCTTTTATTTTGGAACAATTGCATAATTTTGTAATTCTTTCAATCAAACATTATTGTATGCCTCAATTTCACAAACCTACAAAATGTCTTGATAACATGATTAATAGTGAGTTAATTAAATGGATACATTGGATTTATGATTTCACATAGTATTGGTTGATCCATTGTAGGTTAGGGTAAGAGTATGTTAGTTTTATTTTTATTGTATTTTTATGTTCTGAATAAGATGTTGGCTCAATTTTGGTTTCTTGAATAAAATCCATCACATAATAATGTAGTTATGATTTTTAATTCTTTTTACATAATATTTTTTCTTTTTTTATTCGTTTCAGTCATTCACCTTAGAATTGATTTTAGTTATGCTCCTATTTTAAGTTTATTTTTCCTTTTCTTAATGTTAGTTGGTTTTATATTATTTTTTACTTTTTATTTTATTATTGCATGGTTTCAGTTTTGATTTTCATAGTTGATTTTTAGGATTCTTACTTTGCATGTTTTGTTTGTTATTGAATGATTTGCATGTTTGATTTTTTTTTGTTTTTCCATAAATAATTTAGGGGATGTTTAGTTGAGTTTTCATCCTCTAGTATGCATAACAACACATTCTAGTTCTCTACTAAAAAACCTTATTTATTTTAAATATAAAAAGTAAAGTAAGTTGACAAGGGCCTAATGCATCTCTTCACTAACAAATGTCATCCTCTTAGACTCGAGTACATATCCCAAAATAAATACTCATCGTAGAAAATGTCCAGTAATGGGTACATATGCTTTTCATTTTAATAATAAAAGAAATAAGTGATGAGGTAAGAAAATAACTCAAAATGGAATCATGATCTCAAGGAGGGAATGAAGATATCTTCGTTGGGGCTATGGATGCTCGCTGGAAGTATAACAACGTATGTGATATCAAGGTGACTCAGTCGGGGATATGGATTCTCAATGGTAGCGGATCAACACTAGAAGGGAATAAGGTTACTTATAGATTATACAAAATAATACCCTAATACTAGAAGTAAGTTATAACTTGGCTTTTTACTAAAATATGCGAGTCAGTGATCAAACAGACTTATCTTTTTTGTTTGATCAAAATAAAAATCCCATGATAAGATAAAGAATTATTTCTAAATTACATATAGAGGTATCTATGGGTGGTTTATATTTTCTCTTCTTGTTCTAATTCTATGTTACTTGAAATTCTTTGTGAGCAATCGAAGGTATAATTAGAGATTATGGCTTTCTCTGGTAAATTGTGTTTGTTGAATCCTCAACACACCCTTAAAATTTTGAATTTTTGGGTAACATTTTTTATTTTTATCATTTGTGCCTTATTATTTTGGGATATGCATATGCTACATATTTTTCCTTTGATTAGTTTATGATTTTTTTCTTCTTTTATTTGCATCTAAAATCTCAAGAAAATCCAAAAAAATATCATTTTTTTCATAAAGGAATAAAAACAAAAGAAATAATTGAAAAATAGAAAAATCAAAACCTTTTTCAAAATGTGTCAATGAAATCATTAGGGGTTGAGGAAAAAAGAGCAAGATAACAATGTGAATCCTAAAGGCCCGACCAGATAGAGTCTTAAAGAAAATGCTAACACTGAGGGACACATCGGCATCGAGGGTTTTGTCTAGCAAATGTAAATTGGCATTGTTTTTTACCGATCATCAAGGGGACCATCAGATTTAGCTGAAATTATATGGTTAAGAATGAAAAATAAAAAAAAATCCCAATCCCAATGAGAGAATTTTGAAAGTGTCGATGAAGCATCGACGTCAATAGAATTTTGAGTTAGCTTAAAACAACAAACGTATTCCCCCGATTGTTGATGAATCCATCTGAGATCAATGAAATCCATTGAGTCCTTAATAGAGAAACTAATTTCAGTCGATGTTGATGAACCATGAAACTAAATACATATACTAGTCATTCGATTGAGAATGAGGATTAATATAGGTTTTCAAATATTTTTTGTCTAGTTTGTGTTTGTTTCGATGTCCATACCAGATCCAAATCACCCACCACATTGACCTGACATGTTGTCAATCATACACTACCATGTCACCATCTGTACTTTGTTTTTCAACGTAAGCATTACAAGTCACCTTCTGTAATCACCACATAAACATGTCGCATTACCTTCTATACTTTCCTCGTCAGCATGACATGACACTTTCCATGTTGGCTCTCATACCTTCCACATCACTCGTCATGCCATATGCCACATGGACTACCAAGTCATTACCATGTCACTTGTTATGTCATCAAACATATCATCATAGTACATATTTATCTTTTGATCATTGGGGGATGGGGGCTTTGGTGGAATGTTTAATGAGTAGAAACACCCTTCTTTTGATGCCAATGAACTCATTAGATGTTGGAAAGATCAGTCGAAGGTGATTTTTCCCGCTCAAACATTTTTTGTCAATTACCGATAGACTCATCGACGTCACCCCATAAACAATTCAACATATAAAAGGCTCAAACAAAGGGATAGTGCTAATGATACTTAACTTGGAGAGTGAAGCCTAGCCATTCAATCACACGAGTGAACAGATCCACACAATCTAAATATTCAACTTGTGCTAAGCCCATTTCTTATGGTTTTAGGAATTCCATGTCATGTAACATATTGACATGTCATGTTACCAATCATAAACTATCACATCACCATATCCACTCCATTTTTCCATGTCATTCATTTGTGTCAACTACCACATCATATTTTATACTTCATCATTACATCATCTTCCATGTCATCACTATACAAAATTCTCTTATTAATCACCAATGTTTAGATATTTTAATGGAACATTCTGGTAAGTATACACACCTTTCCACCAACACTAATGGACTCAATAGCCATCGGTAGGATCAAAGACAGATGGAGTTTCCTACAAAAAAAAATTCATCTGATCACTGATGGATTCATCGGTGTTTTATCAAACTCATCTAAAACAAGACATGGGATATGGAAAAGGGCCAATGCCAATGAAGCTTTCCTTAGAAAAGAAAAGTTTTTCAAAGATGGAAGTGAATGAATCTGGACCGTACAAAATATTCAATTCACTACTGGTCCATTTTATATGGTTTTATGAAGTCCATGCCACATCACATGTCAAAAAACCATGAAATAATAGAGAGATAACATGCCACTTGCTTCATTTTATGTGCCACATTAGACATCTAGTCATTAAGAAACGTTTGATTTCTATGTCACCATACAACATCAAGGATAACCGAGTCAAAAAAGAAAAGTTTGAAAAAGCACCTGTCAAAACATTTCCACGGTATAATATAAGCCATCCAATCACAAGCATGAATAGATATTGATCATTGGTCCTCCCTCATAAACTGTACTGAAAATGCCATGTTTCTCGCAAGTGCAGAAAATGTTTAAAAGTCGTTGATGAGAGAAAAAATGAGTTTCATATTTTTGTTATAAATTTTGATCCCAAAATGTGTTTAAGGTGTTCCTTATATAATTGTAAATGTATCATCGATATATAGAACTTTGTATTTATACTTTTTCTATTATTATGTATCACGTGTTTACGACTTTTTGAAATAAAACTATGACATGCAAAATTCTTATGGTATTTTCATGATAACTTTTGACTTTGATCACCGTTTTGAGAATACCATATATCATTGGAAAGGTATCATCTAGATATGAAACGTTTTCTTACATGTTTTTATTTATTTGGCATGGTCTGTTTCGGGTTTAGAAAATAATCCAAATCAGGCTCAGGGAAGTGACTTGAATATTTTGTTTGAAGATCAAAAAAAAAAATTAGCTGATAAGTTTGTTACAAAAAAATTATTTGTATTCCTAATATACATATGTTATGATCCAAGTACATAAAAGGAGAATAATTTAGCATGCTAGAATAATTTCAATATCACATGTTGCAAAATGGTATATTTTTGTCCACTCACAAACACAAACATGATAATAGAGTTGGAAGAATTGGTGACATGGTCCATAAACATTCCAATTTTAGAACTGATTGATTACTAAAGATTGAAGAATGACTCGGCTAGAGTTAATTGTGCCTAAAATAAAATCAAATTAAAGATGCATGCATGAGGTTGGTAAAGAAAGAACAACAGATTGAATTATTTAATCAAGGAGATATTTATGATGTTGAGCATGCATGAATTGAAGTCGACAATTAATTGAAGATGTGGCTAAATGCATGTATTTTCACATGGATGATTTATCAATACTTTTGTTCACTGGAGATTCAAATTACATGAGGAGATTGCATGACTTTTAATAAATTCAATTTTATTTTTATTCCATAAATAAATAAAAAATTATGTTATAAATAAAGAGATCGCCTTCTTAGAAAGGGTCTTTTATCTATGGAACTATTTAAAGATATTTTTGATCTTTGGAGGGATTACAAGTGGATTGTAACCGAATAATTATTTCAAGACTGAATTCAAAAACTCTTTGGAGTCAAGACATTATGGTTTGTTGAATCTGTGTGTTTTTATTCATTATTTTTGAATATTATACAATTGATTAAATAATACAAGAATCTAGTAATAATTTCAATACATTTAAGCTATCTTAGTTGGTTGAATGAATTGTTGGATACTTTCGGTAAACTATTCTTTGTTTTATTAGTTAATCTTATTTTTGTGTTACTTGGGATATGGTTGAATTATTTCGAAATATCTCGCAGTTAAATTTTATTTGTTTTTGGTATTAATTAGTTATTGTTTCCTTGATATTATCTAATGAGTAATATATTCTAAGTGGAATTATTCTTCAAGAATCTAAAGTCTCAGAAAGTTTTCATTGACTATTGTTGTAGGTTATCCTTAACACATATTTCTCCAAATTCTTTATTTTCCTCCTTTCTTGCAGTAGATAGACTCAAGACAACAAAAACAAAAAGAATGAATTCGAGTAACTTTTAAATCCCATCAAAACTTTATAGACCAAAAATCCAAAGAATCACAATACTTTAAACAAAGAAGAGTCTAATTGGGTCTCATCTTTAGGTTTGATTATTATTGTTGATACAAAGGGAATTTAGAACCCTCAACACCCATCATGCTACATTGATACAAATATGAATTATATCCATATGGGTTGCAACTCAGCTATAGAAACCAAAAAACCTTAATGATTCTACAGATTTATTTAACAAGAATGTTCATAATTCCACAATATCATTTATAACACTTCTATATGGTTGGCTACCTGAATATCAATAGTATGAAGGTGATAATTTATTATAGGGGTTTATGAGTCATAAAATTACCATCCTTCAACTTTCCTTTTTCCTAATTTTTAGTCCCTTTCCATTTATCAGTAACCCAGTATTAGCCCATTTTTATTCCTATATGGGGGATCTAGGCCCAAAATGTTTTCCAATGAATTTGTATAGTATTTCATTTGAATCACTTACTAAACATTTGAAATAAGAATGTGTTTGTGTTTATCTTTATTTTCAAGGTGCAACATGCTCAACCATTTTTTCCATCGATCCATGACATCCTCGTATGATGCTTGTTTTCCTAAAAGTATCTTGGCTGAGAAGATAACATAGTTGGAACACCACGTTGTGAATCTAGAAACTAATTTTCTTATTAAATTTGTATATTTATAGAAGGGGGAAATAAAATAAAACATGCCCAATAATCAAGTGAGTAGTGATTAGAAGATGTCCAAGAATCCACTTGAAGAATAAATTAATTTTGCTAGTTACCAACTCATCCATGGTTGAGGGGAAGAGTTATAATAACCTAGATGGTGAATGAAGAGGGATCAACCAAATAATTAATTCTTGGTGATGTCCCTAGGATTAGAAGCAATAATACTACAATATCCTTGGATTCTTACTTTACTTTGTCAACCCATGGTTCATACAAACGTAAGAGGTGATGTGCAATGTATATGAAGTGTGAATTCACATTAGTATAGGTCTGAGACTAATAAAATATTGGAATGCATGAGGTGGTCCAAGGAATTGAAATATCAAAAAGAACTATAAAATACTACTTGAAGAAAAAACACACACCAACTTGAAAGGACAATTAATCTAGATTTCATAAAAGGAATTTAGTCTAATGGAAAAAAATAAAGCATGATAAACTATAAATACCAAATTGAAAAGAAGAATATGAATTCATTCTAGTGTATGGAAAAACTACAATTAAAGAAAATGAAAACTAATGCATGAACTAATCAAACTATTTTATGCCTAACCCTTTGATCAATACAAATCCATATCTCTTCTTAATGTTCATTTTTTTTCTTATGAAAAGAAGATTAAGATAAACTGAAATATATAACTAAAATAGTTTTACATCATCTTTCTATAGTAACTATATAGTTTCTACAAGAGCTATGCAGTTTCTACAGGAAACTCGTACATGAATCTAAAATGAGGCCTAGAAAGATAGTGTAAGTCTTCTGAAGCATCAACATAGCTAGAATATAACAACATGGAATATATATGAGTTCATTGGCCTTGGGAAGGAACCAAAGAGTGTTCAAATAGGGCGTTTAACCTTTCCATAGGACGTTTTTTGTAATCAACCAATTAATGATAATCTGATAGAAAACATAGTTAATCATGCAAGACTACTTTAACCTTAAAAATTAATGGAATGATAACTAATCATTGTCTTAACATGCGTAAAAAATAAAGAAATTGCAATAGGTTCCTTGATCCATATTGAGTGTGCCCTACCAAAGAAGCACAACGAACCTTCAGAAAACTATAATAATATGAAACTAATACCATATTTATTCCATTAACATCAGTGGTAAATTAAGAAGAAAAAAGATCTATGTCTTCAACAAAACCCTTCAAAACAAAGTCTCAATACAATATTGTCGAAAATATATCTTCTTCTCTCCTAGGCTAGAGGTCAATACATAGTCTTGAGAGTTTGACCTCCCTAGATTATATTAAGGAGAGAAGTGGGGAAATAAGGAATCTCATCTAAATACATTTGTATCTTGAACTACTTTTTATCAAGAGTGTGTATTAATGAACAAGAAGTGCTCTATAGGTAGGTGGGGACAATGCCCTTTGATTCTTGGTTGGAAGCACTTTGAGGAAGACAAAGTCCCCTATTTTTAGGATTTTTCCTCCCTTGACTCATAAAGATTTACCTTCTTGGTGATAAACACATCGTTTGGCATAGATATTAGAGAGAAACGGCATAATATACAAAACAATTCACCTAAAAATACATTTACTAAGCAACATTCAAAAATATCTATGATTTAGTATTAATTATCATCAAACACAAATATTAAGTCATATTATGGTGGGAAAATGTGCCTCAAATGAGCCTTTTGGATAGGAAATAATTGGGCTCATCATCACCCCCCAACTGAAACTTTTTTCACCCTTTGTGCAACAAAATTTGGTTCCTCAACTCTCATTAGTGTTGTTGTTATCCACTAGGATCCTGACCACTACTAGGTTGTTTCCATACAACTTGTTGTTGTTTGTTCAATAACCTATTGTTCATCAACACCTTGCTATCACCCATTAACCTGTTGTCGATCAACACCTTGTTGTTGTTCATTAACTTTCTACTAATCACTGAATTCTTGAATCATATTCCAGGACACATACCTTATGATGACTTGTTTCCCATGATATCCCTTGTTTTTCACAATCTTATCCCACTCTTATTCCTACTTTTCTATGATGATTTTATCCATAGGTTATACATGGAGAAGGAGTGGGGTGTTAATATTCAACCATATCCATTTAGTTTTCATATTCCTTAAGGCCTCTTTGTACCAGCATGCCCTTAGGAAGGAAAGTTGCAAGGTATTGGGAGAGTGAGTCTCTCTGATTCTCAAACCATGAGGTAAGGAGCACCACCTTCTATGGAAACCTTTTATTTCCACATCTCCCAACAATATTAATGATTCATCTAAGTGAGCCATTCCTTCTCTTTTCTTGGTTATCGAACCTAGGGATAAATATTTATCCAAAGAGAGGTTGTGGTGGTTGTTTATAATGCCCCCAGGTATAGCTTCCTTAGCTCTAATCCACAAGGGTGTTTAGATTTCATTTTCCTTGTACTTATTGAATTCCTCTTCCCTCATTTATTCATGCCTTAGCCATGATAAAAAGGGAATCAATTGGATATGCCTCACATATGGATTGGGATTCCATTTGTAGGAGTTTGGTAAGATGACGTTATGTAGGTAGATTTCACATAGTATAGGTATTTCCTCCATGTTACATCCCTGATATGAGTCCAAGAAATCCTTGGGGGTGTCAAGGTTCAATTTTACCAATTTAGACTAGTGTTTAATATGATTCTTATTCCACTTCTCCTTTAGGAAAAGTGTATATGTCCTAGAAGGTGGTATGCATTCTAGCATCTCTATAGACACTTTAGCTATGGTTTTGAATGCAACCTCCATTATTTCTTCTTGTTCATTCTTGTCATGCATTACTCTTTTTTCCTAGTTTAATTGTTGCTACAACTTCTTTTTTTTCGCTTTCAATTTCTAGTTGTATTCTATTTTTTTGCATTGTCATAATATGAAACTTTTCCTGTATAAGATAGAGATCCTTATCGAACTCTTAATAGGTCTCTTATTTATGTATTCCCTTTCTTATATTCTTCCATTATTTTCCATTTGATGACATCAACTTTCGTCTTCTCGAATTCTAACAAGGTTGCATAGAGGAGCTTCTCTACATGCGTTTTTGTCTTGGAGGTCCATTTAATGGGGAGTGGTTTTTTTATTTTACTATTGTATTCTCTTGAGGTTCCTTCCCTTTTTCTTATTTTGATACTTCTAGACTAGAAGAATCCTTGAACTCTTCTACTTGGGATGTAATGGTGAGTGGAGTGGCTAATATTTGGGTTTTCTTCTTTTGACCCCTTTTAGATCTTCTCCTTCTAGGTTGCACCCATTTTTCACTAGTGATTTTTAGAGGGATAACATAGGGTGCCCCTAGGGAAATTAGAGAATCAACCACTTCCTTGTATTTTTCATATATTTTCTTCTTTTTCGCCTTATTTTGTTGTTTTGATCATTTGGGCCTAGTTATTCTTTTAGGTTCTTCCCCATTTTTCCTATCCTCTTCACTCAATGTTTTTTGTGTCTCTTCAAATGCCTCCAGATCCATATTTATCAAATCTTCCCACAAATTTGGTTTTCTTGAAACTCTTGAGAGAATATGAAACTATTAGTTTTATTGGCCCATGGTGTGTTAGAAAATCTTGTTTTCCTTTATTTACTTTTATGATCATTCCTTTTAATGACTGGAGAAGGAAGTAAGGAATTTTCAAGTTCTTGTGTGCTTCATGATTTGAAAGGTGTCTGAGCTGGTGTAGTAATATGAAGTGGTAAGAATATGCCACACTCATTATTATCTCATGTGTCATGTACTTGATGATGTGATATGCCACTTCTGGCCAAGGATGAAGGAGGATTTCCCTTTTAATACCATTTTTTCCTCATTAGGTTTTTCGTTTGGGAGGAAGAATTCCTTTTTAGCATTAATGGTTTCTTGCCTCTCCTGTTTATCCCAAGGGATACCCATGGGAATATTAGATACCCTATTGATGGAGGCTTCATTGATTCTAATTATTAGTCCCCTTAATGTGGACACATACTCCCACTCTTATATATTATGGAAATTTAAAGAAAATTATATGTCTACTTTATCATCATACCCTCTAACGCTTTCAAAACATCCCAACCAATTACATTTCTGAAAAATTTCCAATATATTTTAATTATCATAAAACCTGAAAGGTTTTGTTAGTTCCCTCTTCTTAAAACCAACTCCCATGGTTGATGTTGAAAAGTGAAATTACCAAGGATGGTCTTAGGGAAAAAGTCTTTGAAGAGAGAGAATGGGGAAAAAGATTGGTTATTGTTTTTTGTATGGGAAATTGTTCAGAAAATATGACAACTTGGGTTTTATTTAGGTAATTATGGTGGTTAGAAAATTTCTACAAGAATTTACTTAGGGAAATAAGAAAAAATATGAGAGTTCTTTAGAAATTTGGTCAATAGTCTTTCTATAACCATTCTTGTAGGAAATGTGAAAACATATTTCTATAGGAATTGTGTAAGTTAGTATTTTATAGGATTATATGTAACAACCCCTCTATTACGACACCAAATGATGATGTATAATAGGTATTGTTTTTAAGCATTAGTAAATTAACGTCAACACATAATTCATAGCAATGCACAATCACCACAACATCATAATTAAAAGCATTACAATAGATATGTCACCAAAATAAATAATGACACAAAGCCAACACACTAACATAAATAATGGTGACACATGTTCAATGCATCCACATAAATAGCGACACAGTTCAACACATCACAATCATCCGAAGAAAAATATAGATAATGATCAACCAGACACTGAATATCAAAATAACTACTTGTCCAACCTATCCTTCATGGTTAGGACCTCCAGGACACATAAGAAACGTTGAATCCCATGATTCATTCGATTGATTTTGACCACTTAAGGTCTCATGGATAGTGATTTTTCTGAGGAACAAGGAGGTATCTAAATCCCACTAATACAATCAAGCCGACAATCAACTAGATCAATCAACCAATATTAATCATCATTTAATCATGGTGAAAGAGTAATCACCAACTTATTTGTAGATTTTAACCTTGTACAATATTTACTGCAAACAGATTTCCAGTAAAAGAACAAAAAATATATAATTGAAAATACAAACATTACACAGAGATTTTTCCCCTGGAAACCCAAACTAGGAAAACCAACATATTCTATATCCATTCTTGGTATTACATTGTTTACAATACAATATACATATAGGATACACTGGCATCCAAAACCCTAACCTAATGACCTGGATTAGTCAACAACCCTAATTCCTTAACCAGAAATAGAAAACCATTGGAAAAGAAACCATGTGCTAAAAAACCACCTAAATATGTGACACGTTTCTCGAGGAAGAAATTTTTTTCTCGTGCAAATAATATAACACATACCCAACATTATTTTCATTGTGTGAGAGTAATGTAATTACATAACTCATCATACATCAACATTAATTTCAATACGCAAGATTAAGAAAATTCATAACCCATCATACATCAACATTTAATACATGGTGCAAAGGAAGTTAATCACTCAATCATTTATTCATTAAGATTATTCCAATGTGCAAGAGATCTAATCACTTAATCATTTTCGGGAAACAATGAGCATAAATAAGAACAAGGACATTTCATGAGAATGATAATTCTAGAGCAGAAATGTAACTTAATCTCATAGATTTCAATAGACCTTTTACTATCTAGGAATGTCATATAGGATTATATGAGGAAGGCTAATATTATACATTCATTTTAAAAACCAAAGAAGATCAATCTTCTTGAACAATCCATTAATTTAGCATCACTATTACATTAAGCATCCCCCTTATAACCATTCAACCATTAATTTAATCCATCAATCATCAATAAAAAAATGCAATTGAGTACAAGCATAAGGATTTAGGGATTAAAAACTATGCAAGCATAAGTAAGAGTCCATTACTAGGTGGAGACCTATTGTGCTCATATTTAGAATCTTTGCCTAAGTTAAACTCCAATACTATATATAACAACGAATCTTTAAATTCCAACCACACCTTATTCAACACTAATCATAATTATGGACATTTATGTCAATAAAATGAAATAGGCTAAGGTCCTTCAGACATAAAATCAATAGCTTTTATTAATCAAGTTTAACTCCTATTTTTAAAAACCTTTTAACCCAATTTATTATAAAATCCTTATATCACCAATTGTACCAAAACACCCTATGTTATAATTATACGACAATGTCTTATATAAATTCCTTCTTAAAATTTATATAATTAATACAGATATAAGTGAATCTACAACTTTTTACAACCCAAGGAAGTAATATAATAATTTCCAAATTCTGAAGAAGAGTAAGGAGTCTCCCCATACAAACATTCTAAGTTGATGTTTGATTATAAGGGTATATACCATCAAGACCGATTTTCATGATGAACAATATTTATCATAAGAAATGGGAGGATGTTTTATGTCCTTATAATACATGTTAATAATGATTGTATATTTAATTTATTAAACATTCACAAACATTGTTCACTCTGCACTATATATAGGGTATTACATATGTATCGTCGATATCATCATGGATATCTTTTCCCAATAAACCATCGAACATCAACATTTAATACATTACATCATAAATTAATGTATACATAACTCTCTAAATCATATGCTTACTCAATTCTCCATCGATGCTACCAAGGATATCACATATCGGGTGTCAAGGAAGCACTCCCACCAAGCTCCATGATAATAATCGAGCACCAAGGGGAAACCCACAAGGGCCGGATCCATGCACTACACATATGCAAAGGATTGGGAAGGGAGAAGGTCAGCGAGGAAAGGTATGTCATATACTCAACAGTTACAAACATCAGCACTGATTATGAATAAGTGTTGTCTTTGAAAATCAAAAACCGATTTTCCTAGTGGCTTTGTAAAGATATCAGCAAGTTGATCTCGAGAACCACAAAATTGTAGTACAATATCACCATTATTCACTAGCTCGAGGATGAAGTGAAAACGAGTGTCAATGTGTTTGATTTTCTTGTGAAACACTTGATTTTTAGATAAAGAAATTGCTGAAGTATTGTCACAGAAAATAGGAGTTGGATCCTTTTCTGTATGTGACATATCTTTCAATATTCTTCTCAGCCACAAAGCTTGACAGGAAGCTGAGGTAGTAGCGACATACTCTGCCTCTGCAGAAGATATTGAAATAATTGGTTGCTTCTTTGATGCCCATGAGATCAGGTTCATGCCCAGTTGAAAAACATGTCCAGATGTGCTTTTCCTGTCATCTAGGCTGCCTGCAAAATCACTGTCTATGTAACCATAAAGTTGATTACTATCATATTTAGTGTACCATATGCCAAAATTGAGAGTTCTTGCAACATATCTCAGAATTCGTTTCGCCATTTTCCAATGAGAATATTTGGGGGATTCCATGAAGCTAGAAACAAGGCTAGCTACATACATAATGTGAGGCCTAGTTGTTGTAAGATACAACAAACTGCCTACTAAAATTTTGTATAGGGTAGAGTCCACTGTAGGGCCTTCATCTTTCTTACTCAATTTTGTGCCTAGGGGTATAGGGGTTTCTGTTGGATTGCATTCTTCCATGCAGAATCTTTTGATGATGTCTGCTGGATACTTTTTCTGACAGACAAAAATGTCTTTGGTTGATTGATCAACCTCAATCCCTAAAAAATATTTCATTATGCCAAGATCTGTCATCTTAAACTCAGATTGCATGGGATGTTTAAAATTTGTTAACTCAAGATTTCCCATATAGATCATATCATCAACATATAAACATACAATCAAAATTTTACCATGCTGATCTATTTTGGTGTAAAGAGTTGGCTCATTTTGACTTTTGCTGAAACCACTTTTGATCAGGTAAGTGTCAATTCTACTGTACCAAGCTCTTGGAGCTTGATTTAAGCCATACAAGGCTTTCCTCAACCGATATACTTTGGTTGGATACTCTTGGACTTCAAATCCAAGTGGTTGATCGACATACACCTCTTCTTCTAAGAAACCATTTAGGAATGTTGACTTGATATCCATCTGGTATACTTGCCATTTGTGTTGGGCTACTATGGACAATAGAGTCCTTATAGTGTCTAATCTTGCTACTGGAGCAAAAGTTTCACCATAATCAGTACCAGGTTGTTGTGAGAATCCTTTGGCAACAAGTCTTGCCTTGTGTTTTTTGATCTTCCCTTTTTCATTGAGTTTAGTTTTGTAAACCCACTTGACACCAATACTCTTCTTGTGACTTGGCAAATCAACAAGATCCCATGTCTTTTTCTTCTCAATGGAGTCAATTTCTTGGTTCATGGCTTGAACCCAATGTGGCTCCTTAGTTGATTCCTTAAAAGATGTAGGTTGACATGACATTAAAGAAAAAAGGTTGTGTTGTTCAAAGTCATCCAACTACTAATGGATTTCTCTCAAACTTCGAGTTCTCTGATTGTGTGGTTCAACAAATGATTCTCTGCTTGAAGTTGAGGTATCCTGAGAATTTTCAGGTTGTCTTTGTACTTGCAATCTTGGAAGAATAGTTTGAGGTACTTGTTGTCTTGCATTTTCTGCGTTTTTAGAACTTGGTAGCAATGGATTTTGACTGTCCATTTGTTGATTTTCTGAATCATTCCAGAATTGATTTTCCAAAAATTTTACATCTCTGCTAAGAATTAATTTCTTGGAGATTGGATTGTAAGTCCTGTAAGCTTTAGATGTTTCACTATATCCAGTGAAAATACATTTCTCACTTTTGTCATCAAGTTTCTTCCTTAATTCAGAAGGTACGTGACTATATGCTATGCATCTGAATGTCCTTAGATGTGAAACATTGAGCTTTGTCCCACTCCATGCTTCTTGAGGGACTTTCATCTTTAGACTTGTGGTTGGAGATCTATTTAGGAGATAAACTGAGCATGCTACTGCTTCAGCCCAAAACCTATTTGACAAACTTTTATCTTTGAGAAGTGTTCTTGCCATATTCATTATTGTCTGATTTTTTCTTTCAGCCACTCCATTCTGTTGTGGAGTATACTTGGTTGTTGTTTGCATCATAATGCCTTGTGATTTCTAGAAATTTGAAAATTATCTGGAGTTTTATTCTCCCCCTCCATCTGACCTGAGTGCTTTGATATATTTTCGACTCTGTTTTTCAGCTTCTGCCTTGAATTCTTTGAATTTTGCAAAAGTTTTAGACTTGTGTCTGAGAAAATAGATCCATATTTTTCTACTGAAATCATCAATAAACGTTAGAAAATAAAAGTTGCCACCTATGGAATCTGTTTTCATTGGTCCACATAGGTCAGTGTGCACAAGTTCAAGATGTTGTTTGGCTTGATTGGAAGATTGTGGAAAACTAGTTCTCTTATGTTTTCCAAGTATGCAAGACTCACATGGGGAAATTTTCTCTTTAAAGGTAGGAAGACCTTTGACCATGGAGTGCTTCTGAAGAAGACTTAGACTCTGAAATGGTAGATGTCCTAATATTGTATGTGAAACCATGGTTTCATTCAGGGTTGATGCACTTTGTGCATATGGTTGAATTAGATTTGCAGTTTTGAGCGTAAGGGGAAACATCCTATTCGGAGTCATATGGATTTCAGAAATCAATTTTATGTTGGGGTTTTTGTCGTATATTTTGCAAGATGCTCCCTCAAAAAGTATCTTATAGCCATGTTAAATGAGTTGTCCTACACTTAGAAAATTATGTTTCAGATCTGAAACATGATAGACATTGTTTATGTCTTTCTTTACATTATGTTTAGTAAGAAAAGAAACAGTTCCTTTTCCTTGAACTTTGACTAAAGAATCATTTCCAAGTGTAATATTAGATGAGAGTGAAGAATCAATGCATGAAAGTAAATCTTTGTTACCTGTCATGTGATTGTTGCATCCACTGTCCAACAACCAGAGATCTTTAGGTTGTTCTTCAGTCTTGTGGCATGAGAGAAACATACCTCCTGAGGTTTCTCCCGTGTGATTTGACACATGTTCTCTGCCTGAGAGCTAATCTGCTTGCTTCCTCCTGCATTCAGATTCATAGTGCCCATACTTCTTGCAGTAATAGCATTGTATGCTTGATTTCTCATTTGATCTTCTCCCTCTGCCTCTTTGAGGCTGAAAACTATGATTCTGATTTTGTTGTCTGTGTGCTTGGAAGTGTTGATTCGGTTATTGTTGTCTGTGTCCTCCACTGGAATGAGGATTTTTGTGACTTCTCCCTCTTCCTTGGTGATCTCTGCCTTTCCCTATGCCTCTCCCTCTGCTAAAGGAGAATTTCATTTTGAAAGCATTGGCAATTGACTCATATGTGAGATGCAGTCTGGTCTCATGTGTCACCAGAGAACCAATTAATTCATCTGTTGAAAAACTTGACAGATCCTTGGATTCAAGGATTCTTGTTACAACCATTTCAAATTTCTTTGGTAAACTTTTGAGGATTTTCTCAACAATTAGTTGATCAGTGATGGTTTCACCAGTCAGTATGATCTAGTTCACGATGCCCATGACTCTAGTCATGAACTGATCCACATTTTTGGACTCTGTCATCCTTAGAGTCTCAAATTGCGTCCTCAGGGTCTACAGTTTAACTATTTTGACCCTGTCATTTCCTTGGTAGGAAGATTTAGGGATGTCCCAGGCCTGTTTTGAAGTACCAACGCCTGTGATTTTTGAGAAAATCGAGTCATCCACAGAATTTTGAATCCAAAATTTAGCTTTATTTTCTTTGTTTCGTTGCGTTGCTTGAGCAATTTTCTACTGATTAGTCATGGAGGATAGGTCTGTTGGATCTAGTTCCACATATCCATGATCCACTGGATCCCAACACTTTTGTGCTTGCAAGAAGGATCTCATCAGAAGAGACCAGAACTCATAGTTCTTTCCAAGAAAAATCGGACCTTGAGTTGGTCCTAAATTGCTAGACGATGCCATATTTTTAAAAAATTTAGAAAAAAATAGAAAGAAAATTCGTATTTACCTGTTTATTGCATGTCATTTGCAGTGACTTCGGAACTCTGGGATTCAAAATTTCGCGAGTTTCGAATTCACAATTTTTGGCTTCGTGATTCTGTCTTTGGGACTTCGTTATATGAGTCCTCCGATCTCTTGACACTCAAACCTTCGATCGTCGAAACACTGAAGAGGGATTAATGACCTTAGGTTGGCCCTTTGTCTCCAAACAATGTGACCACACGCCTAAAGGTTAGAGCGCTGCTATCTTTTCATGAATCAGAGAATAGCGATGCCTTTGCCGGTTCTTTGTCCCTCAAATTGCCAAAATCCGAAGTATCATGGTGCTTATTCAAACACTTTTTTTGGATTTCGCGTTTCGGGACTTCGATGGTTTTTCTACAATGATCCTGGGTCCTTTGAACTCTCGGTATGCGAAATGCCAAAATTTCACCTTTGGACAATTTCAACGGTCCATATCTTCCTATGATTTGACGGTCCAGATCCTTTCGGGATTTCGAGATACTGGGTTTCGCGACTTCGTGAACCCTGTTAGCGAGCTCTTCTGACTCCTTGATTCCCCGATATTCGATTTATCGAAATTTCGATGGACCTTTCCTTTAGGGACTTTCCCCGAAGGCCTAGCTTGTTGCCACGTGTCCCCTTAAGATGGATGGTTCTCGTCATTTCGTGATTTCGTGACTTGCGACTCCAAATCCTCTGTCTACTTGAAACCCTGGTAGCCGAGATGCCGATGGTTTCCTTGATCTCCACCACGTACAGGGATGATTTTAAGGATGGAAATTTATTTTAAAATGTATAAATCTTGGTGAATATTACTAATCATTCATATGTCAACTATAAATGTTTGGCGATATTTTTTTAAAAATATTCAAATTTCTAAGTATTTTATATAGTTTTTATAAATTTTTGGTGATTTTTAAGGTAAAATAATTTTATCCTATAGAATTTGGGCGAATCATTTTTAAAATAGTGAATCTCATTTTTGGAAAAACCATGGAAAATTAGCCCATGAGCGAAATTTAGCCCCTAAAATCATCCATGACCATGTGTCCGAACGAATGGACGAATGTGATATTTTTGGGATTTCGAGACTTTCGTCGTGGAGTATCATGACCTTTCTTCAACAAGACCTTCAATATCTCGAAATATGAAATGCCGAAATGATGGCACTTGAATCTGCTGCCATTTTTCCTCTGAGATGGACAGGTCAACAATCCTCTCGGGATTTCGCAATACGTGATGTAGGGATTTCACGTATCGGGGTTTTGGAGAGAAGTCTCCTTCGCTCATCCAACTCCCGATCCTCGATTTTGTGATCAGATCAGAACGACGGCTCATGATCTATCTCGATCCAACATTCCATAATAACTCGTGATTTCTCAATTCGCGAATTCTCATGACTGACTTCTGACCTTTACACCTTGCGAGTCAATGAAATGCCAAGATGTTGCCACATGTCTCTTGTTGGACGGTCCATATGATTTCAGGATTTTACGACTTCACAAGTCGAAATTTCTCCTGTGCACTCCAAAGGAATAAACCTCGTGCACTTTCTCGTGGATCCAATGGTTGTCGGTCCTCTGCGCAAGATCTAACGGCTGAAATTCTTTCACCTTTTCTGCACTCTCCTCGTCCCTTCTAAATTGGATTTCCTCCTCGGATATGTTCGCATGACGAATATTATGGCCACGATGGTTGTTCTTTGAACCTGAGATGCGTTCATTACTTCCTTTGCAAGTATTTTCTTCTGCGGAAGAAAAATTCGTGAATCTTTCAAAGATTTGAAAGAATTTCACAAGTTCTTTGTTCTCTACTGCAATCTTTGACAGATTTGAGCGATTTTCGAAATGCTTTAAACGCTTCTTCTTTCTGCAACTATATTTCATGAATTTGAACAAATGCTTCGAATTCTTTAAGAGTTCCCACCTCCTGCAGCTCTTCTTCATGAATCTTTGATAATTCTTTGAATGAACAAGAATCTTTACTATTTCTTCCTTCTCAGTCTCTGCTTCCTTATCGTGTTTCTGCTCCTTGAAACTTTCGAGCATACTACACTCTGTGACCTCGCGTGAGATTCTTACGTTGATCTTTTGACCATATGACGATCTACTTCCTCGTGGAAGTTTCCTGCGAGGATCTTTAGAGAGTATGACGGA
The DNA here is from genome assembly GCA_009831015.1 of Picea engelmannii. Lineage (NCBI taxonomy): Eukaryota > Viridiplantae > Streptophyta > Pinopsida > Pinales > Pinaceae > Picea > Picea engelmannii. The sequence goes on from ML780913.1 coordinate 697,231, forward strand.
AAACTCTCCAAGCCTTGTGAAAAGTCTGTGTCGAATGCTCTCAAGATCTGTGTAATCTTTACGATGTTTAAGGATCGTGTTGCTCTCCAGCCTGTGTGAAGAGGCTTACTACTATAGCTCTGATACCATGATAAATTGTGAAGCAAGAAATGCAGAGAGAAATAATAGAACAGAAAACAGTATATTAGAATATAAGAATAAGAGTACAAAATGAGTACATGAAGAATATCATGAAGAAGTAAGTATGCAAAGGGAAATAACTGAGCTAAATAGGCTTAAGAAAAACAAGAATAGAAAGTACATTTGGCCACAACCGCTGGCAGTGTACAGTCAACCTGTTGAGGTTACATTATATTTAACAATCAAAACAGTCGACAGGTAGCATCTGCACACCAGTAAAGGAGGAAGGCACATTTAGTCTACACAGATTTTGTCTAGACTAAGAGAGCAGAGAGAGGACGCACTAGGAAACCCATTATCAATCCAGGAAATTATTAAGGAGGGTGCAAGCATGGCCCAAATTTATGTTAGTGCCAAAGAGTGAAGGGTGCACAAGGAAACCCATATCAATCCAGAGAATGATTAAGGAGGGCACCATCACTCTCAAAATTAGGTCGAGGAAGGAGAAGAATAAGGGCGCACAGGCAACCCGAAGCTCTATCCAGTAGTGAGCAAGGAGTGGGGTTCATTAGCTCTCAAAGTTCGGTCAAGGGAGGGGAGAAAATAATGGCACATAGGCAGCCTGAAGTTCTATCCAGTAGTGAGATTTGGGGAGGGTGAAGAATAATCCAGTTCAACTTTTAAAAATACATCAAGTTTAGAAAGAAGGGCTGGAACAACTGGCTCTAAATGCATTTTGATCCAATATATCACAATGCACCTTCGAGTCGAGGGACTAGCACGAAAAAAATTCCCTCTTCCACGCAGATGCGCATCAATCAGAATCATCAAACTACAATGAAAACAATCCCAATGATCAGGAAATTGTGAAATGAATTATTTCAAAGGGATCACCTTTTGTTGTGGTTGTTAAGTTTGTTCACTTGGGTAAGAACAATACGAATCAATCTAGAAGTGTAGAAGAAATGCAATCTTGTTACCATATAAATTAACAAAAAATTATGTAGTAGAATCCAAGGTATGACAAGAAGACAACGAATCGAACTCCCCTATATTTAGATAAATAAAAATGAAGGGTGGTGATACTAGAATATTTTTGTTCCACATTACACATCCGTCAATGACTTGAGAGCGTTCAGGATCAAGGTTCTTTTAATTACAATTACAAAACAAATATATATATATATATATAATCCTAACTTATTACAATTCAATTTGAAAATGAGAATATCGTCACCGACAAAGATGAGCTTGGAGATGTCTTTCGACAACTCGTGATCTTGTTATCCTTATGTTTGCCAATCACAACCTCACCGGTACCTCTCAGCTAATGCTAGGGGTACTCTTCTTCCCTCTTATCCCCCCGAGATGCAAAGGGTCCAAGCACACACAACCAGAGATCATCTAGCTCTGAGATCGCCTCGCAAGGTATAGCCACCACTCTCTCTCAATCTAGGTGTCCCATCTTTCACAAGCAAAAGGAGTCAAAATTTATGCAATATAACTTTACCCATGAACATTGTGTTTTTTTTTTCATCTTAGCCATTTGTTTTATAGAATTTCCTCATAACTCATCCCCACTTTCATAATTGTTTCTCATTTTATTTTAAATAATTGAGAATTATTTTCCCCTTACACTTTTCACCCTTTTCCCAATTTTCACAAGTAAATCCACATTTTATTTTAATAAAATTCAATTTCCCTCACCCTTCCTAAAAGCGCTCCTTAAATCACTTATAGTTATCTCTTTATTCCCCTTACTTCCAATTGATGACCGATGTCTTTCTAAGACCGATTTGAGTTAAAATAGAATTTTTCTGTAGTTAGACTAGTGTTAAATAGACTCTAGATAGCTTTCTATGCACACACATTCTTTTATGTTTTATTCATTTCTTATGTTAAATTCCAATTAGGTATTTTCTGCACACATGTGTATTGTATTAATTCTTTAGAACTATTTCATTTTTCTTATTTTCTTGAATTGAATTGCCTCTTTCCTATGTTATTTAATTTCTATTTTAGTTTTAGTATTTTCACCAAGTTAAACTTAGGCTTAAATTTTAAATAGGCTTAGAATTCCAAATGGAGATTTAAAATTAATAATTTTGATCCTTATTTAATTAATTAAATCCAAAAATGATTAAATAGTATACAAGGTTTGACTATTCACTCAAGGTTTTCTAGGACACCTAGATTCATTGACTCAACTTTTATTTCTGTGACGTGCCCTTCAAGATGCACTTTGTTCTCCAAGGGTTCCACTCTCCTTTGATTCAAATTTTTAATAATGTGACGTGCCCTTCAAGTTGCACTCTGTGCTCCAAGGGTGCCACTCGCCTTTGACTCAAATTTTGAAATATTCTATGTACCCTTCAAGACGTGCTCTGTACTCCAAGGGTGTCACTCGCCTTTGACTGGTTTTGGTAGTTATCCAACCCTTCGAGTCAACATTACATTCAGACAATCTTATGAGAGACTAAGGGATTATAAGGAATAAGGACCCTGCCTTATTTTTCTCCCCTTAGGAATATTCATGAGAGACTGTCTCAGTCTTCCCTCACGACATCGTGGATATCTCGAACTAGGTAATCGTTAACCTACAATTCAAGCCACGACGAGAGTGCTAGTAGCCTGGGTCACGGACTCTGCCACACCTCTCCCTCAATATTTTTTTATATTTGCATGACCCCTTTACTCCTTATGTGAGTCAAATTAATAAGCATTTGTCATTCTATACTCATTAACAAAACACTATCAATGATCCATATACAATATCATAATATAATCGATCATATGTCACATATGCATAAATGAAATAGTCAAACCAATACAACCCACTCCATGACTCAATCTGGAGTCCAAGGAGGTCCATTGATGCCATCGACATCCACACTCTGTCAATGTCTTTCACAGCCAGGGAAAACTCATCAATAACATATATTAATACACATATAAAAAAAAACATAAAATCATAATCCATCAACATGATCATAATAATCCCTAAGCGAAATAATAATGATGCAGGAGCATCGCCAACATCAAGCGAGCCAGCGCGGAGACAAATCAGACAGCTGGACAAGCACCAATGAAAATTTTGAAATTTCCTTGAAGTTGATGCGCAATCTTAAATGAAGTCATTAAGAAGGAGTGCACTTGTATAATTTAAATGGACCTTGAGCGATTTTCTCTCGTCCTTAGTAGGTAGAAGGAATTTATGGTAGTTATTGCAAGTAGGTAGAATTGAATGTGTAGATTAGACAGTCTTAGAGCGCAAGAGGAAAACAGGATATAGACACCCTCATTGTGTATTGTAACATTATGATGAAGCAACATTATTAAAGAGAGCAAGAGCATGCAGAGAACTATGTAATAACACCCATGTACAAATATTTGGATTAATAGAAAGAGTTGATTCAAATTCATGGTTTCGTGTTTGTTCTTTGTGTATTGATGTTGAATGATATGCTCATGAATGTTTGCTTCCTTTTATACATTTGCTTTGTATGTTGTGTATATGATTTCATGTTTGATTTTGATGTCTGAAAGGAAGTAGGAATGAGTTTCAATTGTTTCTCTATCTGAGCAAGTGTTCCTGCAAGGAGTGCAGTTGAAGTGTCCGCAAGGAGTGCGTTGATGAAGAGTTTGGATAGGGATAGCTTTTGTTCTCATTCACACAAAAGGTGTAGTTGGGCACAGGAGCCATGCAAGGAGTGTGCAGGCTAAGTGAAACCTCAGGGGTGCAAACCTGAGTGAAGCATTGAGAGATTGTTGCTACAGGTGTGCGCAGGGTTGAAGGGAGTCAAGCACTTGAAAGTGGTTGAAAGTTTGCCGCAAGGAGTGCGTGCAGCGACTTCCTGAAAGAGTTCAGAGTTGGAAGAAGTTCGAAAGGATTTGAAGCCTTCGAAGTCATTGAAGGAAAGCATAGTGATGAGAGGCTACAGGAGGATGAGCTCTTAGAGGCAAGAATGGACGATCGGAATTCTCAGCGGAGAATCCATGAAGTCCCGTGAGTCATCATATCTCACAGAGAAGCAGGGGAGTTACGGTGAAAGTATCAAGAGTTATAATCTCAGGAGGAGTAGGACCATAGATCAAAGCCACCAGGGATGTTGGATTTACGCGCGAATATTTGTATCGGGGTTTTGTGGGTTGAAGTCCCGTAAACCTTGCAATGGGAATCGTGACATCATGAAATGTGATATCCTGAAAGCTAAAGGGATCATGTGGGCCATGGAGGATTCAGCAAGTGGACAGCTGGCACACTATTTTGGAGTTTCGTTGAGTGAAATCCCAAACTCATTACATCAGGATTCGCGATATCGCAAACTCTGAAGTGCCAATGGGGCGAAAGGACCGTTGAAAGGTCAACTGTGCGAGTGTATCGGAGTTTCAGCAAATCAGGATTTGGGAGTCGGAGAAACAAGTTGCTCGACATCGTGACTGTCGAAATCGCGATAGGGAAAATCCCAAAAGGAAAGGAAGGGTCAGCATTGACTGTGTCGGGTTTTGGGAATTCGAGAGTCCTACGCTCGACCACAGGATTCGTGAAGTTGCGAAGTCCGATCTCTTGAGTATAAAGAAGGATCCCGTGAGAGTTTGTTGTGGGTGCAGATTTCCCAATAGGGAAATAGAAGAGCCATTAGAGTTCTTTAGGCCAGTGGAAAAGGAAAGATCCTGTGTTGACGTGGACCTTCCAACCTGCGGGTTGTGGAGGGAGCATGCATTGGCGTCAGTTTGGTATCAGAGCGCAGAAAGGTTCTTTGCTTTCTGTAGAAGAGAAGAAAAGAGAATTCACCATGCTGCCAAGGAGAAGGGACAGGCAAATGCCTGATCCACCAAATGATAGGGAAATGCTGAGAAGAAGAGGCAGGCAGATGACTGATCCAGCTATGGAGAGAGAGATGCGTGATCTACGAGATAGACTCGAAGACATGGAGACAGCGCAAAGACACACAATCAGTGCTGGGGATATTAGTGATTTTGAAAGTGAGATTGAGGCTGAACATGAAGAAGTTGTATCTAAAGATGCATCAAATAAACGTTTGATCAGAGCTATTGCAAGGATGGGTGCAAGAGAAAAAATGGACATTCCATTTTATGAGGGAAACTTGGATGCAGAGGAGCTTCTAGACTAGATTAGAGCTCTAGACACATACTTTGACTACGAAGATGTCGAAGAAGACAAGAAGTTCAAGCATGCTATCACAAGATTAAAGGGACATGCAACATTGTGGTGGGATGAACTACAAGCTGATAGACGTTGCAAAGGCAAGCAGAAGATCAAAAGATGGGACAGAATGATCGTGAAGATGAAGGTGGAATTCATCCCTAGAGATTACCAAATTACTTTGTTCAGGAGGATGCAGATCCTGAGACAGAAGCTGATGACAGTGAAAGAATACACCGAAGAATTCTATAAGCTGAACATCAGGGAAGGTCATTAGGAGAGTGATGATGAAAAAGTTTCCAGATACATGAATGGATTGAGATATGATATCTAGGATGAGATGAGCATGGTAACCATCCGAACGATGGAAGATGCTTATCAGATGGCTCTGAAAGCAGAAGAGAAGCTGAGTCGAAAGCAAAGTCAAAGAGGCCGAGGTAGAAGTCAGACAAGAGGAAAATCAGTTGCCTAGGACAAATATCAGAAGCCCAAGGAGGACTGGAAGAAACCTCAGACTCAAACTGAGAGAGGCGGAACCTCACAGCGAGGGAAATATATTGAACAGCGAGGATAGCATACTGAGAAAAGAAGAGATTATGCTGACAACAACACTTTTCCTCGTACTAGAGGTAGAGGAAGAGGAAGAGGTGGAGTAATAACATGCTTCACATGTGGAAAGAATGGTCACAAGTCTTATGAGTGTCAAGATAAATAGAAGGAGAGTGGATAAGCTCACATTGATAAAGAACAGAGGCGGGATGTTGAGGCAGAAGACGTTGAAGGCGGAAGATCACTGATGATGCAAAAATCTCTTTTGACACCAGAGAAGGGGGTGGAGAGTTCGATCCAAAGAACCAGACTTTTCCAGACTGCTTGCAAGACCAAGGACAGGGTATGCAAGGTCATTGTAGACAGTGGTAGCACGGATAATCTCATTTCTATAGAGATGGTAGAGAAGATGGAGATGGAGATGATTGATCATCCAAGCGCATACAGAGTTTCGTGGCTACAAAAAGGACACCATGTAACTATCACTAAACAATGTTTAGTTGAATTTAAGATAGGAGGATATAATGATAAGATATTATGTGATGTCATTCCTATGGATGTTTGTCACCTATTGCTGGGTAGACCATGGAAATATGACACGAATGTGATTCATGATGGGAGAATGAACACTTACACCCTAGAGAAGAATGGGAGGACACACATGTTGCTTCCAATTAAGGATAAGGAGGTGAAGCCGGAAGTAAGCAACACTTTACTTCTCATGAGTGGGAAGGAACTTCTTACAGAGGTTAAGAAGAAGGAGGATCCACAGTTCATTGTGGTCAAAAAACCGAAGATTGTTTTGACTAGCACAAGAATAGATGATTTACCAGAAGAAGTTCAGGAATTGTTGGAAGGGTTCGTTGACATAGTAGTGGATGAATTACCTCATTCATTGCCACCGATCAGAAGTGTGAGTCATCATATTGATCTCATACCAGGAGCCATTTTACTAAATAAATCCGCGTAAAGATTGACACCACAAGAGAATGAAGAGGTTAAAAGACAAGTCCAGGAGTTGTTGGACAAAGGTTTGGTCAGAGAAAGATTGAGCCTCTGTGTTGTTCCAACAGTACTCAGTCCAAAGAAAGACGGAGGTTGGAGGATGTGTACTGACTCGAGGACGATTAATAAGATAAACATCAGGTACAAATTTCCATTGCCAAGGATGGATGATATGATGGACTGCTTGAGTAGAGCAAAGTATTTTTCAAAGATTGATTTGAAAAGCGGTTATCATCAAATTCGCATGAGAGAAGGTGATGAATGGAAGACATCATTCAAAACCAATGAAGGGTTGTATGAATGGCTTGTTATGTCGTTTGGATTAACAAATGCGTCGAGTACCTTCATGAGATTGATGAACGAAGTCCTGAGGGAGTTCATCGAAAAATCTATCATTGTGTATCTAGATGACATACTGGTTTTCAGTAAAATAGTGGCAGAGCATCTGAAGAATTTGGCTACAGTGATGCAGAAATTACAGCAAGAGAAGCTATTGATAAACATGAGGAAGTCCTCATTCATGAAGACATAGCTCATTTACTTGGGGTTTGTTATTTCTGTAGATGAGTTGAGGATGGATCCAGATAAGGTGGAGGTAATCAAGAATTGGCCATCACCAAAGAATATATTTGAGGTGAGAAGTTTTCATGGATTACCTAGTTTCTACCGAAAGTTCATCAAGAATTTCAGTGGAATCAGTGCAGGGATGATGGATACAGTGAAGAAAATACACAAGTCTTTTCACTAGATAGAAGAGGCTGAGAAGAGTTTTAATCTGTTGAAGATGAATATTACGGAACAACCAGTTTTGGTGTTGTTAGATTTCTGAAAGACGTTTCAAGTAAAATGTGATGCAAGTGGATTTGCAATCAGGGCAGTCTTGAGTCAGGAAGACAAGCCAATAGCATACTTCAGCGAGAAGTTGAATGAAGCGAAAGTGAAATACTCCACTTATGATAACGAATTCTATGCTATCATCCAGGAATTGAAGAAATGGAGACATTACTTGATCTCGAAGGAGTTTGTCTTATACAGTGACAATCATGCATTGCAGTTTGTGACTCAACAGGAAAAGTTGAATCAGAGACAAGTCAAATGGGTTGAGTATATGCATAATTTCACTTTTGTGATTAAACATACTTCTGGTACTACTAACAAAGTGGATGATGCTTTGAGTAGGAAGTGTTTGTTGTTGCAGGAGTTCAAAGTCAAAACGTTGGGTTTTGATGATCTTAGGGACATGTAATAAATTGAAGATGAAGAAAATAGGACCATGTAAGGTCTTGAAGAAATTTGGGGCGAATGCTTACGAGATTGAATTACCCGATGGGATCGAAATTTCTTCGATATTCAATATCTCTGATTTGTACCCATATAAAGTTGAGGAAACAGGAATAGGAAACGAGTAGCCAGTGATCCAGTGGACAAAGCAGATGCCAGTTGTAGATAAGCCGCAGATGGAGCACATACTGGATAAAAGAGTGAGCAAGAAGACCAGGCGGAAAGAATACTTTGAATATTTGGTCAAGTGGAAGGGCCATCCAATTGAAGATGCCAGCTAGGAGAGCAAAGCAAAGATACAGAAGCATGGACAGACCATGCGTGAGCTCATGGATAGGAGCCCATGAAAGTTTCTAAGCCATGGAGTATGATGCAGGATCATTGCCAACATCAAGCGAGCCAGTGCGGAGACAAATCGGATAGTTGGACAAGAACCAACGAAAATTTTGAAATTTCCTTGAAGTTGATGCACAATCTTAAATGAAGTCATTAAGAAGGAGCACGCTTGTATAATGTAAATGAACCTTGAGCGATTTGCTCTCATCCTTAGTAGGTAGAAGGCATTTATGGTAGTTAATGCAAGTGGGTAGAATTGAATGTGTATATTAGACAGTCTTATAGCGCAAGAGGAAAACGGGATATAGACACCCTCATTGTGTATTGTAACATTATGATGAAGCATCATTATTGAAGAGAGCAAGAGCATGTAGACAACTGTGTAAGAACATCCATGTACAGATATTTGGATTAATAGAAAGAGTTGATTCAAATTCATGGTTTCATGTTTGTTCTCTGTGTATTGATGTTGAACGATATGCTTATGAATGTTTTCTTCCTGTTATACATTTGCTTTATATGTTGTGTATATGATTTATGTTTGAGTTTGAAGTCTGAAAGGAAGTGGGAATGAGTTTCAATTGTTTCTCTATCTGAGCAAGAGTTCCTACAAGGAGTGCAGTTGAAGTGTCTGCAAGGAGTGCGTTGACGAAGAGTTCGGATAGGGATAGCTTTTGTTCTCATTCACACAAAAGGTGCAGTTGGGCAGAGGAGCCATGAAAGGAGTGCGCAGGCCAAGTGAAACCTCAGGGGTACGAACCTGAGTGAAGAATTGAGAGACTGCTACTGCAGGTGTGCGTAGGGTTGAAGGGATTCAAGCACTTGAAATTGGTTGAAAGTTTGCCACAAGGAGTGCATGCAGGGACTTCCTGGAAAAGTTCAGAGTTGGAATAAGTTCGAAAGGATTCGAAGCCTTCGAAGTCGTTGAAGGAAAGCATAGTGACGAGAGGCCACAGGACGATGAGCTCTTAGAGGGAATAATGGACAGTCAGAATTCTCAGCGGAGAATCTGCGAAGTCCTGTGAGTTGTCAGATCTCACAAAGAAGCAGGGGAGTTACGGTGAAAGAATCAAGAATTCTAAGCTCAGGAGGAGTAGGACCGTAGATCCAAGCCACCAAGGTCGTTGGATTTACGCGCGGATATTTGTATCAGGGTTTCGTGGGTTGAAGTCCCGTAAACCTTGCAACGGGAATCGCGACATCACGAAACGCGATATCTCGAAATCTAAAGGGATCGTGTGGGCCACGGAGGATTCAGCAAGTGGACAGGTGGCACACTATTTCAGAGTTTCATGGAGTGAAATCCTGAACTCATTACATCATGATTCGCGATATCTCAAAGTCCGAAGTGCTGACGGGGAAAAAGGACCATTGAAAGGTCAACTGTGTGAGTTTATCAGAGTTTCAGAAAATCGAGATTCGGGAGTCGGAGTGCAAGATACCAGATATATAAAATATGCAGAACAAAAATAAAATGCTAGAAATGGTAGAATAACAGTAAAATATCCAGCATAATCTTCACAATACACAGAAATGATATACGAAATAGAAATAGAAACAACACTTTGATTCAGAAAGAAATTTTCACAGGCCTCTTCGAGGGGGAAACCTCCAATCGAGCAACGCTCTGTTACAATAATCTCCAAGCTAGGGTTCTCATACCCTCGACCCTTATTTATACTAAATATGTCTATTAAGAGAAGCATCTAGAGGAAGATCCTTCTAGAAGCGGAAGCTTCTATTAGGTCTTCTTACATCCGCCTTATTATATTTTATTGAAAGGCCTTATTAATATTGACCTTTATTACATCTGAATACATTGATCTACCTATGTGCGGGTTAGGACCTTAACATGTTCGCCCCCTTAAAAACAACCTTGTCCTCAAGGCTTGAGATGTGGAAACTGCTGTAGAATGGTAGCTGATTCCCAAGTTGCATCTGTTGGAGTCATATCATTCCACTGTACTAGAACTTCCTTGATGGTTCTCTGATGCAGGTGATGCTCACGCTGGTCCAAAATGACTTCTAGCTGTAGCCAAATGGATCCTTATTCAGCTAACTCTGGAAGCTTGGTTTGAATTTGGCACTGGTTCCAATCACCTTCTTCAAGCATGAAACATGAAAAATAGGATGCAGCTTCGACTGACTAGGCAGAGCTAAATAATATGCGACTTGTCCCACACACTTGAGAACTGTGTAAGGGCAATAGAATTTGGGTGCTAGCTTCTGACAATCCTCGGCCTTGAGGGAAGTTTGCTTATATGGTTGCAGTCTCAGAAACACCTGATCACCTTCTGCAAATTGACGTTCAGAGCGACCTTTATCTACTTGTTGCTTCATTCTATCATGTGCCATGACCAAGTTCTCTTTAAGGGTACGAAGGATATCCTCTCGAACTGTAAGTGTTTGGTCAAACGCCTGGACCTTCGAGGTACCCGGTAAGTATGAGAGAACTGAAGGTGGCTTCTGTCCATATACTGCTTCAAAAGGAGTCATGCGAGTGGTTGTATGGTATGTAGTGTTGTACCACCATTCAGCGAGGGGTAACTATTGAGCCCACTGGTGTTGTTTTTCAGAGGCAAAGCACCTTAGATATTTTTCCAAACACTTGTTGACAACTTCCGTTTGACCATCCGTTTGGGGATGATAAGCTGAGTTGAGATCAAATTGTGTGCCTTGTAGCTTAAAAAAATCTTGCCAAAAATTGCTTGTGAAAGTTGGGTCTCGATCGGACACAATAGAGTGCGGCATGCCATGAAGCTTGAAGACCTGGTCCATGAAAATTTGAGCCACCGTGGATGCAATAAATGGGTGGGGAAGAGCAAAAAAATGAGCATACTTGGAAAGGCGATCCACCACCACCATTATGACTAATTTATTCCCTGATTTGGGTAAGGCTGTAATAAAGTCCATAGAGATATCCTTCCAAATATCAGGGGGAATCAGAAGCGGTTGGAGGGTGCCTAGAGATTTGATTGTTTCTCCCTTGTTGCATTGACACACCTCACATTCAGCGAAAAACTTACGAATGTCCTGTTTCATACCATCCCAAAAAAAAGAACGTTTCACTCGGTCATATGTTTTGGTGAACCCCGAGTGCCCCATTGTGGGTGTAGAATGAATCTCAGAAAGCACCGTGGATTTGAGCTTGTATTGTTTACTTAAATACAAGCAACCTTTGTATCGAAGCTCATCCTAGAGCCAGGAGTACCCTAGTGGAGCCAGAGCCTTGTTATGTAGTTGCTGGATCAAATGCAAACTTTTGGGATCTTGAAGCCATTCATGGCGCACAGCTTGGAGCCAATCGAGTACAATGAAGGAATGAGAAAAAAGAGATCCTTCGTCTTCATATTTCCGAGACAGTGCATCCGCCACAACATTGTCTTTTCCCTTATTGTAAATGATCTCATAATCATATCCAAAGAGCTTAGTCACCCATTTTTGTTGTTCCTGGGAGGAAATGCGTTGTTCCAGAAAGTACTTGAGGATTTGATGGTCTGTCTTAATTTGGAAGCATTTCCCCAAGAGATACGGATGCCACAACTCAACGACATGCAAAATTGCCAACATTTCTTTTTCATAAATGGGTTTGCCCAGATTCTTTTCAGACAGTTGCTTACTAGTGAAGGCCAAAGGTCGACCCTCTTGCATAAGGACAATGTCGATTCCTTTCACTGAGGCATAACATTCCAACATAAAGGTCTTTGTGAAGTTGGGAAGGGCCAGAACTAGAGTGTTGCACATGGCCATCTTTAAGGTTTGAAATGCTTGAGCAGCTGTTGGAGTCCAAGTGAAAGAGTTCTTTTTGAGGAGAGTCATGAGAGGTGCTACAATCTTTCCATAGTTCTTAACGAACTTGTGATAATAACTTGTGAGGCCCAAAAATCCACACAAGGTTTTGAGAGTCTTTGGGTGTGGCCAGTCTTGCATAGCTTCAATATTTTTCGAGTCCACCCTGACGTCATCCTTTCCCACCAGATGACCCAAGTATTCTATTTCTGAGGCACCAAAAGCACATTTGGACTGTTTCAGGAAAAGTTGGTGCTGGGAGAGTAGGCAGAGAACTTGATCCACATGAGTAAGATGGTATGTCCAGGTTTTTCTATAGATGAGGATATCATCAAAGAAAACTAAGACAAAATGACGGAGAAAAGGGCGGAAGACATGGTTCATGAGGCTCTAGAAGGTTGAGGGGGCGTTAAACAAACCAAAGGGCATGACCAAAAACTCATAGTGGCCCTCATGAGTGTGAAAGGTTGTCTTGGGAATGTCAACCTCTTTCATACGTATCTGGTGATAGCCCGAGCGAAGATCAAGTTTGGTAAAGAAATGGACGCCATTCAATTCATCTAGGAGGTCATCAATGACAGGAATGGGAAATTTGTCTTTGATGGTTAGTTTGTTGAGAGCACAGAAGTCGGGACACATTCTCCAAGAACCTTCTTTCTTTAGTACCATGATGACCGGAGAGGAGTAAGGGCTCGTACTAGGACGAATGATGCCGACAATAAGGAGTTCCTAGACCATTTTTTCAATTTCATTTTTTTGTGCAAAGGGGTGGCGATATGGACATATATTGGGGGGAAGGCTTCCTAGGACAAGGGGAATGGAATGATCATGGACACCACGGGAAGGAGGGAGTCCTTGGGGAGTGGAAAATACTGTTTGATGTTTAGAAAGGAGGGCTTGGAGGTCTTGGGGTATTGGTGGGGTCTCTGTGGCTTGTATGACGTGGAGTTGGGCAATGACACCAAAATGACCTTTTTTGAGCAGTTTTTCCATGCGATGAGAACTGATGACCTCAGGTAAACCAGAAGTGATGCCTTGAAATTTATATTGGTGGCCTCCTTGGTCGACTTGCATGGTTAAGTTCTAAAAATCCATGAGAAAGGGAGCCAAAGTCCTTAGCTAGTCTGCACCCAACACAATGTCGCAACCGCCCATGTCAATAGCAAACATATGGGATTTTAGGTGGTATTCACCGATTTGGAGATGCACATTTTCACAGCGCCCGCCACATTTCATAGAACCACCATTGTCTATCATGATTTGGAAATTGTTGACAACATCGATGTAGCAATGGGTTTTTTGGGCAATAAAGCGATGAATAAAATTGTGGGTGCCACCACTATCAACCAAAATGATGACCTTTTGGTGCTTGATGTAGCCGATTAACTTGAGGGTTTAGGGGCAGAGAAGCCGGTGAGATCATTGAGGGAAATGATCGGTTCCACTTCGGGAGGGTCAGAGGGAGGGTGTATGTCAGGGATTTCTGGTGACTCGGGCACAAGGGGAGTGTCAACATCTTTGTCTGAAATATCCTCAGAGATGGCCATAAACATATTTTGTTCCTTATATTTGTGGCCTGGGAAATATTTGTCATCACAATTATAATAGCGGCCTTTGAGTTGGCATTCAGCCATTTCAGCCCTGGTCAATTTTTGGATTTTTAATGGGGCGGAGGGAGTAGTGGGGTTTACTGGTTTAGGGAGAGGGATAAAGGAGGGCTTATGATTTTGAGAGGAAACAATTTTTTGTGCTTCTTTCTCTTTTTTGGTAGCCTCCACCCAAGTCGTAGGTCAATCCATGAGGACATGGGCCCGAATCTCCTCCTTGAGGCCACTGATAAAACACTCTCAAAAGAAAGCATCAGTCATACCCTCTGTTTGAAAATCCAGACGCTCAAATGCCGCTATGAAGTCTTCTACTGTGCCTGATTGCTTCAAGTTTGTCAAACGGCCCAAATGGTTGGTGTCAGTGTCAAAGAGTTCATAAAGCTCAGCAACAAATTGGGTCCAAGCGATATACCCTTGATGAGAAGTTTTTCTCCATTGCCACCATTGTCAGCGTTCTTGATCTAGATGGAGAACACCATATCGGAGTTTGGCCAAGTCATCTGTAATGTTGTAGAGAGAGAAATAATGTTCCATTTGGGTGACCCAACCAGTGGGGTCCGAGCCATCAAATTTGGTTACATCCACCCATGGAAGGCGTATGTCCCATTGAAAGTGATGGGGTTTAAAGGAATGGGAAGAAGTTTCACCTTTAGTCTTTTTATGTGCATCAGGAAAAGAGTCATCGGTAGGGATCTTGAGTTTGGTGCAGAGTGATGCAAAGACAGATTCAAGATGGGTGGTCAGTTCATGTTTGAATTCTACCATTGTAGACTGCACGGCTACATTTACAGATGCATTTATGGAGGCATCACGGGAGGCAATAGTATCACAGAGTTGTTGCACTTCTTGTTGGGTCTCGAGGAAACTAGATTGCAAGGTGTTGAAGTGAGACTCTAGTTCTTGGCTATGGGTATGGGCCATGAGGATGGGTGAACTAAAAAGAGAATGGGCAAGGTCAAATTTTTTTGCAGAAAAATGAT
>ML780913.1:712083-730047 GCA_009831015.1 Picea engelmannii
TTTTTTTTTTTTTTTTTTAACAGTTGCGGGGTTATACTTTGGTCTAAAGAATGTTGCAGTGCTGAAATCAACAAATTCTAAACCAGAGAGTATTTACTTAGCAACCCGAACACAGATGCACATCAATAGATCTCGTTGGTTTAATTTGTTTATGTTTATGTTCCCCAAGGGTTAGGTATTCAAGGGTTCTACAGACAATGGTTTGCCTTGTGCTATAGCTCTCTGATATATGTGTGGGGTCCAACAGTAGTACTCGACTCAATATCTCAGGGCACTAACTAAGGAGGATAGACCATACCCTTAGCCGTACTACCCAACTACCCATGTACTAGAGAGTATCTTCTCGAGTGTTGTTCTCGGTGACACTATAGCAGTCCGACGGTCGATAGGTTTATCTAAAGAGGGATTCAGGAAATCTAGGCTGATCCATACATAGGTGTTGTCTAATGTGCTACCAGTCGAAGGGGTACAAACAGGGGTTACAAGGGTGGCCAACAAGTGTGCTCTTAAGAACCACTTGTATTTCCTGCGTGTATGAATCCCTCAACCGTGGGTTTATGTACGTAACGACAGATCGGTGGCTTAAAGACGCCAGAATACGTCTCTACCCTGAAAAAGAATACCCACAATTTATGCCAAGGAAAGTGCTCTGATATCACTTGCAAGATACCAGATATATAAAATATGCAGAACATAAATAAAATGCTAGAAATGGCAGAATAACAGTAAAATATCCAGCATAATCTTCACAATACATAGAAATGATATACGAAATAGCAATAGAAACAACACTTTGATTCAGAAAGAAATGTTCACAGGCCTCTTCGAGGGGGCAACCTCCAGTCGAGCAATGCTCTGTTACAATAATATCCAAGCTAGGGTTCTTATAACCTCGACCCTTATTTATACTAAATATGTCTATTAAGAGAAACATCTAGAGGAAGATCCTTCTAGAAGCAGAAGCTTCTATTAGGTCTTCTTACATCTGCCTTATTCTATTTTATTGAAAGGCCTTATTAATATTGACCTTTATTACATCCGAATACATTGATCTACCTATGTGTGGGTTAGGACCTTAACACGAAGAGGCAAGTTGCTCGACATCGCGACCGTTGAAATCGCGATAGGGAAAATCCCGAAAGGAAAGGAAGGGTCAGCGTTGACTGCGTCGGGTTTCATGGATTCGAGAGTCCTATGCTTGACCACTGTATTTGTGAAGCTGCGAAGTCCGATCTCCCGAGTGTAAAGAGGGGATCCCATGAGAGTTTGTTGTGGGTGCAGATTTCCCGATAGGAAAATAGAATATCCGTTAGAGTTCTTCGGGCCAGTGGAAAAGGAAAGATCCTATGCTGATGTGGACCTTCCGACCTGCGGGTTGTGGAGGGAACATGCATTGGTGTCAAATAACCATGTACTATAACCGGATCACTTGCACGCAAGTTTCCTCAAGGAATAATTCAATAACATGTGCTCGCAAGAGCAAGATGTTACATTCTGTAAGTCAGGATTCTACATGACGCAGGATTTTTATTAAACAACTCATGTAAACCCTAGTAATGACCATAAGTTTGTAATCCACATAAATTTAAACCAAGGAAGAGAATATTTTACAGTTGGAGTTTGATTTATTTGGCTATGAGGGATTAATGGCTACCTATAGCAATTTTTTTCCTAGAATGACTTTTTAACTCATTAGTTAAATGCTTTGATCTTCTTCCTAGATTGCAAAATCATCTCCTTTATTAATTCATGCCTTGTAGCCTTTAATGAATCTTGGAATGATCCACCACTTAGCTCACTTATATTAATGTGTTAATTTAACCTTAGCATGAATTATTTCCACCCCCTAATTGACGAGACGAGTGAACATCCTCATTCTTATCACCACATTAGAATTTTATATATGTTTTAACCATATAAAATAAGCATGCATATAATTACATGAGGATTAACAAATGTTTAAGAAAGAAGATGATTATGTTACCTATGTATGTATATGATCTATGTTTACAGGTTGTTGTAGGAATTACATGATCTATTGTTGGTCGTCATTCTTTTGTTGATGGTTGTCTTGATGATGTTAAGATCATTTTCTTGAGAATGGTGTTGAACAATTCCTTGTTGTTATGGGTGCTGCAAATTTCCTTTTATAGAGAGATATATCGAGTATCATGGATTTAATTTGTTCTACACGATATTGAGTATCATGTAGAACTGTAGCTTTTGTGTTTAATATTTTCTACAAGATACAGAGTATCATGTAGAAATTTGTTTTTGTTGTCCCCTTACATTCATTTGATGTAGAAATTGTTGAAGAAGTTTGTAATGTTGCTAATTCTAGCAATTATATTATTAGTGTTGGTTTTGTCTCTTAAATTCTTGTTATTATTCATGGAAATGATTATGTACATTGATCTTATAGAATCTTGTAGGATGGTCCTATAGAAATCTGTAGGATAACCGTGTAAGTTACTTTTGTTGAAAAAAATGGAGAAAAATGTAAAATGTTGAATATGGAAAGTGTTATTGATGCATGAGAAGAAGGAAAGATAAGAATTGATGAATGAAAATGATGGAAAGTTTTATGTATGGATGATGATATCGGAAGTGTAGATAAACTGAAAAGTTGCTTACTCCCATATTTATTTGTTGTTGGCTCCTTTCTTATTTTATTCTTGTATAGATATTTGTTGAAAATGATGTCTTGGGTACATGCAAAAAAAACATTATTATTCTAAAATCTCCTTTTTTCTTTTTTATTTTCTTTTATTTATTTATTTATTTTAAAGGAAGAGGTGCCATCGCAGTTTTTCACCAATTCCCTACCTCATCAAGCCTCAAGGTGGTTTTATTGTTCAGGATATTTCTTTATTCCTTGAATCTGAGACTACCTCTCTAAAATAACGTATGAACTTATCTAGAGCATGAACTACTGCTAAAAGTTCATTTTCTATGAATATCTCTCTTGGATAACCAATCCTTGAAAATATGAACTTATACCATGTAACATAATGTATGAACTTATTTAGAGCATGATCTATTGCTAAAAGTTCATTTTATGTAACATTCTAGTCTAGTTCTGCACCATCACAATAATTACTTGTGAAATATATGGCATAAGGTTTTTTATCTTCATCTTGTCCTAATACTTCTCCTACATATTTATTTGAGGCATCAATGTAAATGTGAAATGGAAGAGCTCAATTGGGACCTTGTAATACAAGAGAAGTTGAGAATTTTTCTTTTATGGGTTGAAATGCTTGTTGACAGTTTAGATTCCAACAATAATCTCCATCCTTGGATAACAATGTAAATAGGGGAGAAGCTATCTTATTGAAATCCTTAATGAACCTCTTGTAGTATCCTACATCTCCAAGAAAATTTATGATATCATTTAGTTTAAGAGGTTTAGGAAATAGGATGATTATTTTAATTTGTGTTTGTCTACTTCAACCCCCCTAGAGTATAGATGATGTCCTAAAACAATCCCTTCATTCATCATCATATTGCATTTTTCATTTCTAAGGGATAAGTTCATTTCCATACATCTTTGGAGAACTTTATCCATATTTTCTAAGGCTTCATCAAAATACTTTCCATAAGAGGTAAAGTCATCCATGTATATTTAAACTCTATCATGGATGAGTTTTGAAAATATGTTCAGTATTTCTGTTTGGAAAGTGGTTGGGGAATTACATAAGCTGAATGGTAAGAATTTGTAGGAAAATCTACCATAGGGACAAGTAAATTTGGTTTTGTCCCAATCTTCAAGACTAATATGAATTTGGTTATATCCACTAAATCCATCTAGGAATGAAAAGCATTCGTTCCCATCTAAGAAATTTAAGACTTGGTCAAAATCAGGTAAGGGGAAATGGTATTTTCTGGTAACCTTATTTAACTCTCATCAATCCACATACATCCTTGATTTCCAACTATTATTCATAAAAATAAATATAGGAGAGACCCATTTAATAACTAAAATTGGATATATGAATCCAACATCTAACAACTTTTGAATTTATTATTTAACTGTATCTTTCA
Organism: Picea engelmannii; assembly: GCA_009831015.1. Taxonomy (NCBI): domain Eukaryota; kingdom Viridiplantae; phylum Streptophyta; class Pinopsida; order Pinales; family Pinaceae; genus Picea; species Picea engelmannii. The sequence goes on from ML780913.1 coordinate 716,128, forward strand.
TTGCAAGGTTCATCTGCCTTTGGGGTTTACTAAGAGGTTTACATTCCTCCTTGATATAAATATGGTGAGCACAAATATAAGGATAAATTCCTTTAATTTCCTTATAATCCCATGAAAAATATTCAATATTTCTTTTTATCACATATAATAACTTTTGTTCTTGATGACTACTAAGTTTATTGTTGATTTTGAGGGTTTTGCATGGTTGATCTCTATGGTTTTGAAAAATGGATTTTCAGCATCAGGAGTGAACAAGTATGTCCATAATTCCATTTTATTTTTAGTGAAAATTTCAGATCCATTCTCATCGTTGATCCCTGTTATTTTCACATGAGTTGGATATTGATTTTGTAGAAAAATTTCAAGGCAAGTGGCTTCATCAAGTGTACTATTAGATACAGTTGTGTTGATTGTGTAGACAAGATAGGAAATTTTTTGTTGAAAATTTAGTTGTCATTGATATCAACCCTAGATGTCAACCCTAGAAGAATTCAAAGAGATGGGTGTATTTGGAGAATTCTCCAAAGTGGTGCCTTTATGGCATAGCTATAAGCATGGCCCTCATGGGAATGCACTTTGAATAAGTCTACAAGAATCCTTGGAAATATAATTAAGTGGTTAAGAAGCCCTATAGGTTTGGTCATCAATCTCGAGGTTGTTTAATGAAAAATGGTGTGAAAGACATTATAAATGCATGTATAACCCTCATATATGGATAGTATTTGTCATGTTTTTTCCAATGGTAGGTGGTACACCACATGGTTACATAGGGTTGAGGAGATATTCCCTCTTGAATATGGAATCCCCGAAGTATGGTTAAGAATCCCTAAACAATTGTAAAAAGAAGTCACAATTCGGCCTCAAATTAATTAAAAGAAGAAAATTTGTTGTAAACAAGAAGTTACAAGTCTACCACATTGTAGTGAATATTAAAATAAATATTAAGTATATTGTTGGTAAAGTTGGTCTCAATGAAATAATCATTAAAAAATAAATTGAATTTTAATTGGGTCAAGTCATCCCTAAAAAGAGGGTTCTAGATCTAGTATAAATAAGACACATAAGAGTACATTTGTTACATAAAATCAAGTAATTTTTATCTTAGTTAAACAAGGAGTTTTGAGGCAAATTTCAGAGGGAAGATGAAGTGAAGAAGGATGAAATTCCAAAGGAGGATTAATTCTTGTGATGATGTGTTCTAAGGTATGTTATTTAAAGGCCATCTTACTGTTTTTGTTGTAACTATTTTTATAGAATGATTTTGATAGCGAAAGTTAGAGGTTGTTGAAAATACACATGAATGTACCTATGGTAAAAAAATTATCTTCTAGGTTATTTTAGTTTTGTAAATATTCTCCATGGAAGGTAGGGTTTTTTATTAGTTGTGAAACTAGTCGCAAACAATTGTTTTGAGAAAAACAATCATAACTTCTTCATAGAGGATCCAAATTCTATGAAACAAATTACATTGGAAATGATACGGTCAATGGTATGTTGTGTATGCATTTCAGAACCATATATCACATATTTCATGTGCGACATGCTCTACAAGTTCTCTCTTCAGAATAGTTTAACATCCAGCGAGGTCTGTCGTTTTCACTATAACTCATGTTCATGGATGATTCAGGGAGTAAAACTTGGAGGAATTTTAGATAATATATTGAAGAATATTGGGTACAAGTTTTATACTTGTATTCATTGCAGTTATAGAGTTATCCTTGTTTAAATTTAAGGTTTATGACTAATAAAAAAACTAGTCCCGTCAGACTGAGGTAAAGTTTGATGAAGTTATTATTATCTTGTTAATGAAGTTGAGAAAGGTCTGAAGGTATATTATCACATACACCAGGTTGGTACATGGATATAGGTATGCTTTATATGTGTTCTATTTTGATGGTTATGGTGTATTCTTAAGGCATTTCTAGGATAGTTTGGCACATGATTTTGGCATATGGTTTGAGAAGCATCTTGGATATTGAAAACATAGTTTGAGATGTACTTTGGTATGTGTTTACATGTTTGAAAAACATATTGTTACATGTTTCATGGATTTCATGGTACATATCTTAGTACATGGTTTATGGATGTTGTAACATCCCTGACCATCAACCCTAGTGCCGGGCAATGCTACTACATGGAAACATTATCTTACTTATATAAATAACATGCATTAAATCAAATTAACAGATTTAACTAAACAATACAGAGTAATCATAGGATTACTACTAACATACAAAAATAATGGAATTAAAAGTAACTCATGATTGCAACGGAATACATGACAATATTGCAAGCATCACAGACATGCATTTTAATTGAAATTAAACACATGCATATACTTATCTTTGAAAATGTAGTAACTCCACCAACCACATGCAAACCTTCCATGAAACTCCTAGCCTTAGACCACGTTGTTCATCATGATCAGCAATCAGTCACCCATGAGCTGGGACCAAGCTCCACCCAGGGCAAAGGAATCCTAGACTAGGGTAAGGTTACAAGAAAACTGCACAATACAACTGAAAGGATTCTCTCCAGGAACCTTCTTATGCCCACTACTCATGGACTCTCATTGCCCACATGCATGTTCCACCTGAGAGTATACACCTTCACAAGCACAGTCCATCGGTGCTTCACCTTCCTCTCTATGTCTCGACAACAGGATGGATCAGTAAATCTCAGAGCTTCATAGCTGATGTTGGACTCTCTCTTGGAGAAAACCACTTCCCAATAGAATTTCTCACCTGGAGAGAGATGCTCATATGCATGACAACTTTCCTCTTCTACCATGAGCCTGACAACCTGGTTCTTCAACCAGTTTTCAACTCAATTCCTACAAGTTCAAGATAACAACAACAACAACAGCTTTTGGTTAACTCACGGGTGACAACAGCAACAGGAAAATTTGGTGTGGACATCTAGAAAAGTGGCAACAGGTCACTAAGACACATCATAGTTCAGGTAACACTGGTTTCAGAATGCATGACAAGAAATCCACATAGAGGTCGAACAAAGACTCGATGGTTAAAACAAAGGTGTATTGGATTCTCAAGAAAACATCACCGGCTTCAGGTCTCAGAGATGCATGAGGCATATAGAGATCATAAAGGATTCCTGGTTTCAGATAGCCCATGAAAGAATGGAGGATGAACCCCAATCATGACTCAATTCTTGGGTTAAATTGCATGTGCTTGGGCCGACACATGTCACCCATGAAGCTGAATTTACTCCATCAGCATGCATTCCCTTTTTCACACATTCCCCCTTCCAGGAAATTAGGATAAAAACATACATTTCACATAGCTTTTGGAATAATAATAAATTATTATTCCCAAGGACTTAATCCCTTAAGATTAACCCCTCTTCCAACCTTTAAGCCCCTTTTCCCTTACCCACTCTGTGGAATATTATTCCCACGTCACTTTTTCTTCGTGGTCAGTCTATACACAGTGATGTTCATATATTATATTAATGATGTGCATAATTACATTTATGAAATCACACTTATGGCCTTAATACTTAGTCTCTTTGGCCTAATAAACACATAATCCCACCATCTTATCAATACTTGTCTCACCAACCTACAAAACATGATTTACAATTCATAAACATGATTACAACAAGGATCATCCTTGGGGATATTACAATCCCCTCCCCTTAATTTTTCACTGTCATCAGTGCAACTTTCACACAACATCAACAAGATTTTCAAAATATTCAAAAAGATGTGGGTATTCTGCCCGCATAGCATCCTCATGCTCCCATGTCATGTCCTCAGGACCATACCAAGTCCACTGGACCTTTACAATCCCTATGGCTCGATTCTAGAGCTATTTTCTTTTCCAGTCCAATATGCGCGCAGGATGCACTTGGAGGACACCTTCTTGTTCCACCTGAGTCACATTCCAATCAATTACATGATTAGCATCATGTATATATTTCTTAAGCAATGAAACATGAAACACATTATGTACAATCATGGATGTAGGTAAAGAAAGCATATATGCAACTAGCCCAATCCTTTCTAGGATTTGAAATGGCCCACAAAATCTGGCTACCAACTTGGCGCAGTTTCCCAGCTTCAAGGAACTTCTATTGGCTTTCACTTTCAGGAAAACATGCTCTCCCACTTTAAAATCTCTGTGGGTTCTCTTTTTATCAGCATAACGTTTCTGCTTGTCTTGGGAAACTTTCAAATTCTGCTTAATTTTTAGCATCTGTTCTTCCATTTCCTTGAGCAATTTTGCCCCAACTGTTGCCTTGTCAGCTGGATTATCCCAGCTTACTAGAGTATTTCAATTTCTTCCATAAATTTCTTCAAATGGGCTCATCTTCAATGATGCTTGATACTCATTGTTGTAGGTGAATTCTACCAAGTGTAGGTACTCTTTCCATTTAGATGGTTTGTCCATCACATACATCCTTAGTATGTCTTCTATCACTCAATTCACCCGCTCTGTTTGTCCATAAAACTCAGGATGATAAGCTATACTGAAGTTCAGATTCATTATGAACCCCTTTAATAACCCTTTCCATAAGTTTGAGGTAAATTTCGGGTCTCTGTCAGACACAATTGTCTTGGGAATTCCATGCAATCATGCCACTTCCTTCATAAAAATATCAGCAAAATCTGCTACCTTGTGAGTAGTCTTTAACGAAATGAAATGGGAATATTTCGTAAGATTTTCCACTACCACCATGATTGAATCATGTTTCTTTCCGGTTCTGGGCAATCCCATGATGAAATCCATTATCACCACTTCCCACTTCCACTCAGGAATGGATAAAGGTTGCAGAAACCCTGATGGGTGTCTATGCTCAGCTTTAACCTTATGGCACTCCATACATCTAGCGATGTATTATGCAATCTCTTTCTTCATTCATAGCCAAAAGTAATGGCTCTTGACTAGTGCCACAATTTTCTGATATCCAGAGTGCCCTGCATAAACATTATTCATTTCATGCAAAATTGCAAGTTTCAAATCCTATACATTAGGTACATAAATTTTGTTCTTGTAAAGAAGTATTCCATCAGTTTCCAATTTATAAATCTCCACTTTTTGTGGCATCTTACCTTGTTGTATTTTTTCTACCAAATCCCTGTGCTGCAAACCTGTATTTGCAACCTCCAAAATTCTGCTTTTAATATTAGTCTGGTACATGCTAATGGTCGTAGCATGCAATCCATGCACTCTCCTATTGAGTGCATCAACCACTTTATTTTCCTTCCCTTTGATATGATTGATATCAAAATTGTACCCATAGAGAAACTCCAGCCACCTTCTATGTCTAGCATTCAAGGTTGGCTGACCAAACAAGTACTTCAAACCGTTATGGTATGTTCTTAGTTCAAACCTCCTTCCCATGAGGTAATGTCTCCATTTATTTAGAGTGTGTACTATGGCTGACAACTCCAAATCATGAGTTGTATAGTTCCTTTCGGTCTCTTTCAACTTTTTGGATTCATAACAAATTATGAATCCATTCTAACTAAGGACTCCTCCCAGTCCTTCTTTCCATGCATCCGTGCACACCATGAAATCTTTATTTGGATCTGTGATCCTCAAGATTGGAGCAATGGTTAACATATGCTTCAATTATTCGAAGCTTTTCTCACAATCTTTTGTCCACTAAAATTTCTTCTCCTTCCTTTGCAAGGAAGTGATAGGGTGATATATCCTCGAGAACCTTATGATAAACCTTCTGTAATAACCAGCTAGACCCATAAAGGATCTTACTTCCATCATGTTCTTTAGTGCTAAATATTATCTGATGGCCTCAATCTTCTTAGGATATACATCTATCCCATCCTTATAAATAATATTCCCCAAGTAATGGATCTGCTACTGATAAATCGAGCACTTTCTGAACTTGGCATACAGTTGGTTCTCTCTTAGCACCTGTAACACCATCCTCAGATGTTTTTCATTCTCTTCCTCTGACTTGGAATACACCAGAATGTCATCCAGGAAGACTATGATAAACTTGTCTAGATAGTCCCTAAATACGCCATTCATCAGGCACATAAAAACATTTGGTGCATTTGACAACCCAAATGCCACCACTGTGAACTTGTAATGACCATACATTGTTCTAAAGGAGGTCTTGTTGATGTATTCATCCTTTATCCTTACCTAGTTATATCCTGACCTGAGGTCTATCTTCAAAAATATCTTCGTATCCTTCAACTGATCAAAGATATCATCGATCCTCAACAGAGGATATTTGTTCTTTACAGTTACTTTGTTCAACTATCTAAAATCAATGCACAATCTCAGCATCCAATCCTTCTTCTTCATGAACAGGACCGGGGCACCCCAAGGTTACACACTTGGGTGTATATACCCGTTCTTCAGAAGCTCTTCAAGATGAAATTACAACTCCTTTAGCTCTGGCGTACTCATTCTGTAAGGACCTTTTCACACCGAAGCTTCTCCAAGCATCAAGTTTACAGAGAAGTTAATATCTATTTTCGAAGGTAATCCTGGTACCTCTTGGAATAAATCTTCAAGCTCCTTTAGTACCGCATGATCTCCAAATTTTTATACCTCATCCTTAGATGCTTCCTCCACATGGGCTGCAAATAATTGATGGCCTTTCCTGTAGCACTTCTTCAGGTGCATTGTTGAGGTTTCTCTAATAGCAACAACTTTGGGAATTCCTTGGACTGTTTTCCAATTTTCTTCCTCATCCAGGCAAGTGAATGCCTTGTTACAAGAGTCCAAGATGGCATGGTGTTGGTCCAACCATTCGATCCCAATTATAAAGTCATAAGAACCTAAAGGAAGAAAATTCAATTCATCCTTTGTGCTCAGTCCATTCATTTCCACTAGACATAACTTAACTAACTCAATGACCTTCCTCTTGGTTCCTATAGCCAACTGTACTAACCAAGAATTTTCATCTTTTCTTCTCTACAAATGAAAACTTTCCACCACTCTAGGATCTATATAGCTATGTCTAGCCTCTGAATCAATTAAAATAGTAAATGGTTGGTTGTTAATCATACCTTCCACTTCAAGCATGTGTGATTGAAATTCAGCTTGCTTGTTGTCCAGGGATGCATAGATCCTTGGCATTCTAGTGCTCGTGTCCTCACTGTTTCAATTTGTTGAAAATTATGGACAACTCTCACTTTGCCATTTTTATGGGGAAAATATCTATACTTATGGCTCCCCTAACAGCCCCAACACTGATTGGGCATCTTCCCCCTACCTCGATCATTCTCGACTCTCTAAATGATGGTTGTCCTTGAGGATTGTTTTTAAAAAAGGGTGGCTTGTTTCCCTTCTACCTTTTCTCTTTCTTGAACTTCTTCTGGTCATCCCAAGCCTTTCGAAAAGTAGGATTTTCTCTTTTCTTATCATATAAGCATGTCTCTCTTCTTATCATTTCTTCCATAGTCTTAGGGTCATCATACTGAATCTTGTCCCCAATGGAAGGTGGAAATCCACTTAGATACCTTTGAATATTGATAGTCTCATCCTTGATGAACTGAACATACTTCAACAATTTCAAAAACCTTCATTTGTATTCATCAATTGTCATGCTTCCCAGCTTGAGTTCAAAGAAATCTTTCATCTTTCTATCATACTATCTTTTAGTCAAGTATTTCTTCTCAAAATACCTCTTGAATTACTTCCAAGTGATATCTTTCTCTCTGATGTGTTGTACCTACACAAGCTGATCCCACCACATGGATGCCTTTCCCTTGAGTTGATACATTGCAATTCTTCCTTCTGCATGAGAGGAATAATTCTGTAGTTGTAAATATTTCCTCATGCCAAGCAACCATGTTTCGACATCTTCCTCCTTCTTGTGTTCTCCATCAAATATTTGAGGCTTAATCTTGTTCATTTCTCCTTTTAGTTCATCCACTCTAGATCTTTTGTTCTTTCTAGTAGGAGATGGGCTTGAACTGTTGTGTGCCCTCCTCTTGGAGCGACCTTGTGATTGATGATGGTGTTTACCAACACTCCTTGATATTCTTCCCTCAGAAGTCAGGTGACTCCCTGTTTTTCTTGAGTCTCTCTCTTGGTCCAACTTATTTTCTATTCTCTCCAAACTCTTTATCAACTTTAAGTTGAATTCACCTTGTTTATCCTAAGATTTCTTCTATCTTTTCGGTGAGTTTGGGCATCTTTCTACAATTTTTCAATGATCTTCATCATGTACCCTTCCTTATCTATCTCTTCTCCGTGCCCATTGGAGTTCGACCCTTCAACTCCCAAATGAAAATCCATCCCTTTAGCTTCATTCCCTGAACTGGAAGCATTATGTGTCTCTTCCATTTATTTTGCACTCAGTGGAAATTCTACTCGGTTCTGGCACTCACTAAATGCTTGCAAACACAATATGCAGACAACCGGAATTTGCCAAGCCATTATTCCTTAACAAATCCCACAACATTCATAAACAAATATGAATTAAGAAAACGTTCATATTTCATGAATTTTTTGAGCTTTGCTCAGCTCTGTAACAATCCCTCGAGCTCTAGCCCCTTCTCTCTTAATACACAACCCACGTGATCACGGGGCATGAACACTCACTTAGAAAAAAGGGAGCTTCGCGACTTCACGATTTAGGAGGTTTCAAGGCCCTTCACAACAACTTCCTGAGTTCTGGACTAACAAACTCACAACATAGGGTAGATCAATTTTCGACATCTACCCAACATCCAATGGTTCACACTCACTATGGAACATTAGGTGTCTAAGTTTTGGGACTTCGGGACTTCAGAATATTTCACATCCGCACACCCCAAACACTTCCACATGACCTTAGGTGACTTCATTACCTTAATCACTTCACATTTTCCCAATTGCGGGGGCACGCAATGGTGGTTTTGAAGTAACCCACCTTTCATCCTACAATTTTCCTAACGCTGCCACGTAATACTTTAGTGAAACCACGGTTTGGATTGCGGGACCGCATTGGATAATTATCTTATGTGCAACTTGGGTCCCTGCAATGCCTTCTGTCTGTTGATCTTGATGTATCGTGATCAACGCCACTGTGTGTCCTCCAAATTTTAACTACATTATGTAACCTCAGGCCCCACTAACCCTGCTCACACAGGATTCCACATGGTGGAATACTAGCGATGTCATCTAGCCCCACTGCGTCTACTCTTTCGTTTCAGAAGATCGAGCTTCGAGAGTTTTTTCAACAACACATCCCATTTTCCCGACATCTGAACTCCCAAAATTACAATATTCCCTTCTTCTTGATCCAATGGTCAGCCTCTTTCCTCTATATCTATGGTGTAGATCTCCCTTGAGACTTCAGGGTTTCATGTTTTAGGAATTTATACCTCTATGCACCCCCCTTCTCCCGAATACCAAAATACGAAGGGTTTCTAGGATAGCCCTCCTGTACCTTCTATAGATATGACAATCACAATGAATTTACTTTCCGTTCGAATGGATCCTATGGCTCCCACACTCTAAGTGTTGAGCGTTCTCTCTCTGCGGTCAAATACCATGCGAGTTGCAGTTTTATCCTACCGCTACCCCTCCTAAGCTTCGTAACACGACCAAGTAACCCCTTAGCATTCAAAAACATTTTGAGGTCCGAAATTAGTCCTTCAAACACAATTTCCTCTCAAAACTTTGGGTCCAAATACCACTTTTATGGCCCATCTAGGCTCAACGTGGAACATGACTCTGATACCATATTGTAACGTCCCCGACCATCAACCCCATTGTCGGGTAGCGCTACTATGCGGAAACATTCTTATACTTATATAAATAAAATGCATTAAATCAAATTAACACATTTAACTAAACAATACCGAGTAATCACAGGATTACTACTAACATACATAAATAATGGAATTAATAGTAATTCATGATTGTAATGGAATACATGACAATATTGCAAGCACCACAAAAATGCATTTCAATTGAAATTAAACACATGCATATACTTATCTTTGAAACTGTAGTAACTCCACCAATCACGTGCATACCTTCCACTAACCTCCCAGCCTTAGACGATGCTTCTCATCACGCTCAACAATAGGTCACCCCTGAGTTGGGACCAAGCTCCACCCAGGGCAAGGGAATCCTAGACTAGGTTGAGGTTACAGGAAAACTGCACAATACAATCAGAAGGATTCTCTCCAGGATCCTTCTTATGCCCACTTCTCATGGAATATCATTCCCCACATCTATGTTCGACCCAAAAGAATACACCTTCACAAGAGAAGTCCATCGGTTCTTCACCTCCCTCTCTGGGTCTCGAAAATAGGAAAGATAAGGAATTCTCAGAGCTTCGTAGTTGGTGCTGGAATCTCTCTGGGAGAAAACAACTTCCCAGTAGACTCTCTCACCTGGAGAGAGATACTCACAGGCCTAGAAGCCTACATATTCTACCATGGGCCTGACAACCTGGTTCTTCAACCATTTTTTAACTCAATTCCTGTAAGTTCAAGATAACAGCAACAACTTTTGGTTAACTCATGGGTGACAATAGCAATAAGAAACTTGGGTGTGGATGTCTAGAGAAACAAAAACATGTCACTAAGACACAACATGATTTAGGTAACACTGGTTTCAGGATGCGTGACAGGCGATCCACACAGAGGTCGAACACAGACTCGACAGTTCAAACAGAGGTGTATTGGACTCTCAAGAAAACATCACTGACTTCGGGTCTCAGAGCTGTGTGAGGCATAAAGAGATCATATGGTATTCCCAATTTCAGACAAACCACAGAAGAATGGAGGAGGAACCCCCATCATGGCTCAATTCTTGGGTTAAATTTTATTTTCCTGGGCCGACACATGTCACCCATGAAGTTGCATGCACTCCATCTGCATACATTCACTTTTGTACATGTTCCCCCTTCCAGGAACTTAGGATAAAAACATACATTTAACATAGATTTTGGAATAATAAAAAAATATTATTCCCAAGGACTTAAGCCCCTAATATTAACCCCTCTCCCAACCTTTAAGCCCCCTTTCCCTTACCCACTCTGTGGAAGATTAGTCTCCAATCACTCTTTCTTCGTGGTCGGTCTGCACCAAGTGATGTTCATACATTATATTAATTATCTGCATAATTACATATACAAAATCAAGCTTATGGCCTTGATACTTAGTCTCTCTGGCCTAATAAACACATAAACCCACTAGCTTATCAATACTTGGCTCACTAGCCTACAAAACATGATTTACAATTCATAAACATGATTACAATGGGGCTCGTCCTTGGGGATATTACAGATGTTATGGTACATTATTTAGTACATGGTTGATGGATGTTATGGTACATTTTTTAGGCATATATTGGAACATGGTTTATGGATATGGCACATGCTTCTTGCATGGATGATATGACACACATGTCTTAGGATATAATTTTATGCATATCTTGGTGACGGTCTTGGTGTATAATTTATGATAGTGGGTATTGTATTATTGATTATGCTATTGAGGATGAGGTATAAATATTAGTGAAAGGGACAACGACAGGTTATATGATGAGAGTTATAGGTTGATTATGTAACATCCCACTCTTGCATGCACTGAGCGAACTTATTCTTTTAGGACACTTGCATGCAAGTGATTCAGGTCATTATACTATTGGTTGTTTTGATTATGATTATGAGATATTGTGGATTTGATGATATGTTATTTTTGTTGAATTTACATCAACGGGTGATATTGACTAGATTCTCCTGAGTGTGCAGGACTATGGACATTAGAGGATGCCGAAGCATCAATGAAATGCCTTAGACTCCAGATCAAGACAGAGAGTGGACTGTCAGGGTTTGAATATTATTGATGTGACATATGTACATATGATTAGATATTATGATGTTGATTGTTATCACTGACGTGTTTCATTGATGGATGTAGGTTGACAATAAATTTTCGACCAGACTCACATTTGGAGTAAAGGGGTCACACACGACAACTAGAGACATTGAGGGAGAGGTGTGGCAGTAATCGTGCCACAACCTACTAGAAATCCCACCATGGCTTGAATTGTAGGTTAATGATTACCTATTTCAAGAAGACCGATGATGCCCTGAGGGAGGACTATGATAGTCACTCACAGTGATTCTAAGGGGCACGCAATAAGGAAGGGTCCTTATTACTTAGAGTCCCTTAGTCTCCCATAAGATCACCTGGCGAAGTATTGACTCCTGGGGTTGACGTCTACCAAATTCAGTCAAGAGGTGAGTGGAACCCTTGGAGCACGTAGTGCATATTGAAGGGGATGTCATGAAAATAAAACAAAAAGAGGTGAGTGGCACACTTGGAGCACGTAGTTCATCCTAAAGGTCACGTTGCTATTTAAATATGGCAAGTAAATAAACCTAGTGCCTAGAAAACTATTCCTCCTTAGGACCTGGTCGGCCTTAAAATGAATGATGTGATAAGTAAAGTTTAATAACAAAATTTTACCTTAAGAACTCTCACGACGCCTAGTGAATTGAAAACCTAGTTCTGAGTAGAACCTTTGAACAAAAAAAATATAATAAGACATGTAACAAGAAGGGGATAAAGAAAATTCAAGAAGTAATAATTAAAGTGGAAAGTTTAATAAAGGTTTAATTAATAAAAGGGGTAAGTGGTTGTTTTTGTCTAGAACTGCTAATTCTAAACTTAGTTATAAAAAGGGTAAACTTAAAAAGGAGGGAAACTTAAAGAAAAAAGGGGAAACTTAAAGAAAAAGGGGAAACTTGAAGAAAAAGGGGAAACTTGAAGAAAAAGGAAACTTAAAGAAAAGGGGAAACTTAAAGAAAAAGGGGAATGTTTAACTTAGTAGGGAATTTAGCCTTTGGAACTTTCTATTTATGAACTCAACTAGGATTTAAGTAAGGCGTAAGTCATTGATGAATTGTAAGGGAATAATGGGACACCGAGGAAATTTTTTAGGAATTCTTTTAGGTTGGAGGAAAATAGGCAAATTTGATTAATTAACAAATTGATTTTCTGATGCAACTAGGGGATTAGGCGACATGTGTACGAGGGAGGTTTTTCCTAGTTAAATATATGAAAAAGGAATCTAATGAGATTTTGGAAAACTAATCACTTGAAAAATCTATAAAAAGGATGGCAGAGGAGGAGTATGGACCATGTCTCGTTTTCATAAGTTTACACTATTGGAATTTCATCTTGATTGAATTTTCTCTTGTGGGAATTGGGATACCCAGCTCAGGTAACGAGTGGTATATCGACCTTGCGAGGCAATCTGAGAGATAGTATTCTCTAGTATTGTGGGTGTGTCCCCTTTATGTCTAGGGGGGCTCAGGGGGGAAGAAGAGTACCCATAGAGTTGGTTGAGAGGTACCAGTGAGGTCTCATAGGTTGGCAAGTAGGAGCGGGATGGAGCACGCACATGGGACAATGACTTTGGATCATCCGCCTACGGATATGGTACGCTTTAAAATTGTAGTTGTATATTAGTTAGACTTGGCATTAGATATATGTTGTTGAATTAGATGATTATTTGTTACGGTGGGAGAGATTGCATGTTGTGGATTACTAGGATATCTTAACCTTGGGCTTTGTATTTGAGTGTTTAGTTGCATCTGGGTTTTATTTCTCACCATGCCTGAGTGGTGGTCATGTGTTCTATTGGGTTATGCCATAATTTTGAAGCCCAATATTTTCCTTTATTTTTTTTGTTTTTACTTCAAACTTTAACGCGCCAGAAACCTAATGCATCCCTCCCCTTTTCCTCGATCACCTCTCTGGATTTTTATAATTTATTAATGCGAATCGGTTTCGGGACTGTGCATTGTTTTTATTTTGGACTTTCTTCTTTAAATATTGGACTAGACCCTTAGTCATTGATAACATGAGGGGGATTTGAATCCTCAGACTGCGTGTGGTTTTGATTATGTCGTTGTTGCATGGATTCGTTCAAGCAAGATGAGCCATGTTGTTCCTACGCCCAACTT
>ML780913.1:730081-740223 GCA_009831015.1 Picea engelmannii
TATATATATTGATTCTTATTCGATAGTTATAAAAATTATGCAATGAATCGAGTGATATTCAAGTATTTTGTTACATAAACGTAATATGATCCTTCTTAGTGGAAAAGACGCCATTAAAATATTTTATTGATTTTTATTTATATAATTTCCCTGCTATGGATACTTATATAGCTTGAATGCTCCCAAACCATCAACAAATGACTGTGGATGGATGCTAAATGACAAAATAAATTAAGGACATGAGTAATTTCGTTTCTCCCCAATGCCAAACCTGGAAGCGTATTATGTATTCATGATCCTTTGTTTGTGAGTTAACCTGGGTCTTTGTACTGTATTACTTACTTGGCAGTGAATCTCTTCATCTGCATATCATTCTTATATTGGTCTCTGTACTATTTCCCTTACCTAGCAATAATCCCTTTGTCTGTGTATTTCTTCTTACGTGGGTCTATGTATCAGTTTCCTCTTATTCCTTGGTTATTTTCTTTAATATATTTTACTCAAAGAGAAGCTTTACAACTGGCTCGAATAGATTAGTCCCCACTGAGGCCTGATATGCTATTGTCTTTACCACTGAACCATGACCCCCATTGGCAACTTGTCACATTTTCATTTATTTTAAATTTTTTAGTTATTTAATTTCTATTTAATCCTTCCTACTAAATTATACCGCAGCCTGAGAAATTGTCGCTTGATAAATAGCAATAGACATAAAATCATCTTCATTTGAGCTTTAAACAAGAACTCATGATGGATACATTTATAGACTTATTTTTGTTTCGGGTTGTGGATTGAACCCTTCACATCAGTGTTTTGTTCGGAACGGATGGAACAATTCTCATCCACATGCAATTTATCAAAGACTTTTGGCTACATATTTTAAACAATGAAAATGATAAATGGAATGTTTTTTTTTAATTTCAATTGATTAATAATAATACCATGCAATGATTATTAGATATCCTTGAGGCCAGTAATGGCCTAAAGTTATTATGAATTATCCTTGAGGGTATTTAGGCCATTAATTTTGAATACAAAGTGATTTAATAAAAACACAGAGATATTATTTAATTTTTCTGAGGTTCTGAATATCACAAAGAAATCTAACATTTAGTGGTTGGAGCTGACAACGATTCAATTGATTGAGGCTACGTTGTTTAAATGCCAACATTGAACCTATAACAACGATATGATTTTTATGATTGTATTAACATTTTTAATAGTTTTAATTAATTTAATTATGTTGTTGTAATTTACATCTTATAATAGTTCCAATTGTATCGCAACAATTTAATGGCATATTGTGATTATTGTGCTAACATTTTAAAATAGTTTTAATTAATTTAATTATGATGTTGTGATTTACGTCTCATAATAGTTTCAGTTGTATAGCATCTGTTTTAATTATATATTTGTGATTATTTCGTTAATGCTCTTAATATTTTTAATTGTTTTTACGACATGGATCTAATTAAAGAACCCTTGAACTCATTGATGTTGTTAATAAAGTCCTCTTATGAAAACTTGTAATCTGCCATATTAATTATAAGATGTTTTATTCTTTAGAATGATGTAAAGGGGTTGTAAATGAATGGAAGCTATAATGTTGCTTGATGAGTAAAAAAATATGTATAGTTTGGAACACGAATATATATACTTAGAGTGTTCCATTAAGATTATTTTTAAATATTTTAATTAATTATAATATGCCTCCTTCTTTATGATGTTTGGGGATTTTTGTTAAAGGGAGGCCTGGTCACATGTTACAAATATTTATGAATGTCAATAATGAATTGTTTAATTATGAGATTATTCCTTGTACTGATGAAGGGGTGTTTATAGGAAGAGATGTGTTATGACTCAAAATTGTTCAAGTTGGATACAATGTGCTTTGACTTGGTCCTTATCATGATAACTTGCTAGTGAAATACATCTAGTCCTTTTACATTTAAATTGTAACAAATGGTCACCCTACATTATTTATTGCTTGGTTGTTTAGAGTGCCATCGTAGAATGACATTGCATATTGTATATCAATGTCAATTGGATTTCAGGCACATTGGATTTTATGTTGGGTTGAAGGTTCAGAAGCATTTTGTTGCGTGTGGGTTCCTAGCGCACTTGTCGCATTGTGGCGATGTGGTACCTTATGATTGGGTCATTGCATGCATTGATCAATAAGCACATATGAAACTTGACTTAGGATCATGTGCCTCCCTATGTGGATGATGTGTTTGTATTTATGGTTTTGCTTGTTTTGTAACTTTTATTGTGATTGTCTCTCACTTTCCGGGAAGGTTCTAGTGACTGGTCACCGAAGTTGTTGTGTTCGGATTGATTGAATTTGTCTTTTATCTTAGTAGGTGTGATCTTGTGTGTGTCGCATGGGATGTAGACACATCATTGTTCTTCAGAACAGTCACCAACCTTGAGACCTTAAATGGTGAAAATCGATGGGAACTTGGGCTTGAGAATTTCTTATGTGTCCTAGAGGTCCTAACCTTCCAGGGTAGGATGGGTGGGTAGACATTTTTATTTTTTCTTATTAATTTTTCCTTGTTGCATCCAACTCCATGAGGTGATAGTATACTAGGTAGTTATGTTTTTCATTGCATGAATAGCAACGTTGTGTTCATTGTTGAGTTGCGTTGATTCACTGTTGTCATTGTTACTTAATTATTTAATATATATGTATATATATATATTGCACTTATTGCATCGCAAGTTGTTGTAGCGAATGGGGTCGTTACATATGGTATCATAGCCAGTTCGATCCGCGACTTGCGATCGCTACGACTTCCTTGATTAGATATTGATTATAATGTCACTAATTAAATTGATGTGTATTTGTGTAGGTAATCATGGTTAGAGGACGTCGCGGAGGTAGACGATGCGGTTCTAGGGGAGGAGGCATGACACCCCCAGTAGAATCCACCCTTGAGGGGTATAACCCCTAGGGAGGCGAACATGTTGTTGGGCAGCAACAGATAGTTGTGGGAGATGTGGTTGGGTTGATGAGGTCTTTTTAGAAGATGTTTGAGGCACTAATCATCTGTTTTTATAGAGATGAGGCAAAGGCGTCGGCACCTCTGAAGGATCCATTGCACGCTCTTGTTGGTACTGGTAGCATTCACTGCAAACTCGAGAAGGTCAAATTTCCCAATTTATTTGGTGCCCCGGACAACATAGTCGTTGAGGCATGGTTGGAGAATATGGAGATGTGATTTACACTTCACGACTATACCTCCAACATGAAGGTCTGCATGACAATATTTCAACTGAAGGGGAGCACTCTTCTTTGGTGGAAGACGTTCCTACCACAATTGAACATGGTAGTCAAAGACGTGTCATGGGAACTATTCGAGGAACAATTCTGGAGAGGTATATGTCTAAGGAATTCATTGAGCGTCATATTAACGATTTCAATGCCTTGAAACAGGGTGGCCTTATGATGCTCGAGTGAATTTCCTGTTTCATGGAGTAGCTTTGGTATGATCCGCACCTGAATACCGCAAAACTTAAGGTCAACATGTTCGTGTTTGGCCTTAATGTCATCATTCATGAAAAGTTTAGGATTTTGATTCCTCAAACCTTTTATGATAATGTCCAGAAGGCCCTCATAGTAGAGGAGGAGCTTATTAGTGAGGGTCAATGATGGAATCCAGTGAGACCAGTGGGACATGTTTCATTTGGTGTGTTGCAGCATCAGACATCAACTAGAAATTCATCATGATTTCGAGGAACTTAGAGAGGATCCACATACACTACACGATAGAGACTAGCACCTCAGTAGAAGACTCCTTACAGAGGACCACAACACCAGAAACAACATTGACTGGAACAAAACTAGTTTAGGCATGTTCACCAGAACAAACCAGGGTTCCAGGATGGTGGGCCGTCAGCTTCTAGTTTGGGTACCAGGAGTACTAGACCAAAGAAAGGGTGTTGGACATGTGGGGAGACACATTACTAGCATGACTTTCCAGTGGAGAGGACTAGAGCATCTGGATCAGCCAAACCCACTACTGTGGGAGATTTGGACAAGGCCCATCAGATTCATGAAATAGTGAATAACCACTAGGAAGAGTACCAGTCGACTGTGCTTGAGATGTCAGGTACCGTCGTAACCATACCCTTAATATTTTGATAGATCCAGGTGCTACAGAGAGGTTCATTTATGGTGCAACGCTAAAAAGTATTAAGGTAAAGGAATTCAAATAGGACAATTTTAGATTTGTATAATTGGCTTCTGAATCCAAACAGAAGGTTAGAGGGAAGGATCTGGACTATAGAATTAACATGGGAAATTTCTTCACAAGGGTCAACTTGTACGTCATGATCTTAAGATCTTATGATGTCACGATCGATATGGACTGGTTGGAATTGCATGAGGCGATACTCAAATCTAAGATGAAACGGTTGAGCTTGGTCGATGATGAGGGAAAAAGACTCATGATTGTAGGTCAAAACCAGGGAGTCTCCCCGAGGTTCATATATTCCTTCTAGCTATGGAAGAGAATGCACAAGGGATGCAAGCTTTATGCAATCCTTTCTTTAAATGAGAAGGGAGTAGTAGAAGTTCTGGAAAACCTTCCGGTGGTGCGAGAGTTTGTTGGAATATTCCTTAAGGAGTTACCTAGGAGACAATGAGAGAGGGAATTGGAATTTACCATATACCTACAATCGAGGACTGAACCGATAGAAAGAATGACTTATCAGATGTCGACCCCAGAGTTACAGGAGTTGAAAATGAAACTGAAGGAGTTTCTAGACCTAAGACTTATATGTTCAAGTGTGTCGTCATGGGGTGTGCCCATTATCTTCATACAAAAGAAGGATGGGTCATGGAGACTCTACATTTACTACCGTCAATTGAACAAGGAAACGATAAATAATCAGTATCTTTTGCCAAGGATTGATGATCTATTTGATCAGATGAAAGGCACGACTATATTTTCAAAGATCGACTTCAGATTAGGGTATCACCAGTTATGGATCAAGGAGGATGGCATCCCTAAGACCGCCTTTAAGACGATGTTTGGACATTACGAGTTTAATTTTTTACCTTTTGGACTCACAAACGCCCCTAGGGTATTTATGAGTTTGATGAACGGGGTGTTCCGCAAATATTTAGACAAGTTCGTCCAAGTATTCATTAACAATATTTTTATTTACTCTCGGACAATGGAGGATCATGATGAGCACTTGATCATGATGCTACGGTGTCTATGAGAGAACAAATTGTATGGGAAGTTGTCGAAATGCTCATTTTATCAATCGAAGATTCACTACTTAGGGCATGTAATCTCCGGTGAAGGTATCGTTGTGGATCCAAAAAAGGTCGAGACTATTATGGAATGTCCTACGCCGATGAATGTCCATGAAATGAATATCTACATGAGTTTAGCGAGATACTATCAACGGTTCGTCGAGGGTTTTTTGAGGATAGAAAATTTGATTACGGAATTGCAGAAGAAGAACAAGAAGTTTGTGTTGACTGAGAAATGTGTGGAGGCATTTTGGAGGCTCAAGGAGTTGTTGATGACAATACCGATATTAAATGTCCCTAACATGGATGGGAACTTCTTGGTATGCAGTGACGCATCCAAGGAAGGCTTAGGTGGAGTCTTGATGCAAGACGCTCAAGTGATCTCTTACAGCCCAAGAAAGTTGAGAAGGCATCAGGAGAACTATGCGACACACGATTTGGAGTTGTTAGCCATTGTATATGCCTTGAGAGATTGGAGACACTACCTGATTGGAAAAAAATACAAACTAAAAATGGACCACTGTCATCTACAACACATCTTTACACAAAGAGACTTGAATGCATGAAAACATTGGTCGAAATTGCTTAGCAAGTATGATTTTGAGATTACTTACATAAAAGGAATAGTGAACAGAGTGGTTGATGCGTTGAGTCAGAGACCACGCATATTTTCGGTGATGCCTCTTCAAACGAATCTACGTGAAAAGATTTTAAAAGTAACAATGTGATGATGACTGGTACAAAGAGGTCAAGGATTTTATTGGACAAAAAACAATGATGGTACCAAAATTTGAGGCATTTACTATGGATAATGACAGATTATTGAGATTTAAAATTCAAATTTTTATACTACCCAATTACGAGTTGAGGAGTTTGATCCTAAATGAGGCTCATAAAGAAGTGTACATGGCTCATCCTGGAGTCACAAAGATGAGGGTAAACCTTAAACCCTTATTCTTCTAGAAAGGAATGAACGAATACCAGAAGAACAAAACAATTCTTGGAGGATATGTTGAGTATGTATGTGATGAACCAACATAAGTGTTGGGATAAATTCTTGCCACTGGTAGAATTTTCATATAACAACAGTTATCAAAGAACTATTAAGATGGTGCCTTTCAAGTTTCTTTATGGGAAACCGTGTAGAACACCTTTGAGTTGGGATCAGATTGAGGGTAGGGTCCTGGTGGGACCCAAAGTGATCCAAGAAATGGAAGAACAAATGCAAACAATAAGACAAAGGATCAAGGAAGTGCATGATCGACAAAAGAGTTATGTCGATGCACATTGCATTGATCGTAGTTATGAAGTTGGCAATCGAGTCTTCTTGTGGGTGAAACCACATAAGAGTTCTATCAAGTTTGGAAAGGGTGATAAGCTCTCTCCTATGTTCATGGGACCCTTCAAGATTGTGGAAAAGAAGGGGCGCATGGCCTATCGACAAGCCTTGCCTGATTATTTGAGGCTTATCCACAATGTTTTTGACGTATCTATTTTGATACATAATGCCAGTGATCCTACACATGTTATTGACATGATTTCTTTGTAGGTATCAAATGAGGGTGCACTCACAACAAAGCTAATCCAGATACTACACCATCGCATTTGACAGCTATGATGTCAAACAATAGATTGGGTCAAGGTCCAGTGGGACAATTATAGTCCACACTTGGCGACTTGGGAGGACGCATATGATATGCGTGGGAAGTTTCCATTTTTGTTTGATATCTAGACATATGATACTGTGATACACTCTTTTTCATCACTTACATAATGTGAAACTTCGTGACAAAGTTTAAAACAAAAGGGGGTGTATGTAACATCCCGCTCTTACAAGCACTGAGTAAACTTATTCTTTGAGGACACTTGCATGTAAGTGATCTGGGTCATTATACTATTGGTTGTTTTGATTATGATTATGAAATATTGTGGATTTAATGATATGTTATTTTTGTTGTATTTACATCGACAAGTGTTATTGACTAGGTTCTCCTAACTGTCTAGGACTCTGGACATTAGAGGATACTGAGGCATCGATGAAACTCCTTGGACTCCAGATCGAGTTAGGGAGTGGACTGTCAGGGTTTTAATGGTGTTGATGTGACATATGTAAATATGATTATATATTATGATGTTGATTGTTATCGTTGACGTGTTTAGTTGCTGGATGTAGGATGGCGATAGCTTGTCAACCAGACTCACATTTGGAGTAAAGGGGTCACTCACAACAACTAGAGATATTGAGGGAGAGGTGTGGCAAAAGCCCTACTACAACCTACACTAGTACATATGACCAAATTTGCGATGGTTTTTCATTGATATTGCCACACTTATTCATTGCAATTTCCACGAAAGCTGAGATATTTTTTCATCGGAATAATTTCATCGCTATATCCATGATCGAGGTGTGCGTGGAAACATCGACGAAATAAGTGCTCCACATGTCACCACCTTCAAAATCGGTTATCCCTATGAATTGTCGCAATTATGACAAAATTACGTCGCAATAACAACGAATAAGTGTGGACAGTTGCGATGAAAATTTATGCCAAGCCAATAACTTACGATGCAGATGTTGAATGTGGGACACAAAACTATTGCAACTTGTGACGAAAATCTATGGCAATATCGAGGAAAATATATCTCAACACCAGGCTTACGACGCAAATGTTGTATGTGCGACGAAAATGCATGGAAAATTGCGATGAACTTTTGTCGCTATTGCAATGCTTGTGGTAAAATATAAAATTGTTTATGACGAACTATCGTCGATATTGCGACGATGGCTTTAAGTTTTAAAAAACAATTAAATGAGATATGGTATTACAATTTTACATTGTAATATGGCTTTACCATATTACATTGTAATATGGCATTACCATATTACTTTGTAATATGNGCCATATTACAATGTAATATGGGATTACCATTTTACATTGTAATATGGTAATGCCATATTACATTGTAATATGGAATTACTATTACATTGTAATATTGTAATATTGTAATATATTGCAATATTTATATCCCCTACAAATAATCAAGGCACTAATCAACCAAATATTGGAAGCATGTGTTATCATGAAGTTGGATTAGAGGTAAGGATACCAATATGAGAATATACACAAAGAATAATTTGGAATATTACTTTCAAAAAACACATGGATTGCATGAGTGAGTCATTATGCAATTTATATTACACAATACTATGAAAATACCATAAGATTGATGGATGATATCTTAAGACCATTTCTCAAACTTGTTTATTGTAGCATCCTTGGATGATATTTTGACTTTTAGCAAGACTTGGGAAGATCATTTGAAACATTTGGAGATGATATTTTTAACCCTTCCACACAATTAATTGCAAGCCAACATGAAGAAATATGAGCTTGGAAAAAAATTATTGTTGTGTATGGATTTTGTAGTTAGAGGATGTGAATTGTGTATTGACCTAAGAAATATAAAATTCATTGTAAATTGGCTGATCCCAGATAATTTAATTGAACCAAGATAATTCATGGGGTTAGCAAATTATTTAGGAATGAAGTGTCTCTTCAATGCACATTAGAAAATGCAAGTATAACCTTTCAATTCATTGCAATTGAAAACCAAGTAAATGAAGCTTTGACTTGAAATAATTGCAATGCATCAATATTAAATCTAATGAAACTTGCAATTTCATTTGAAATCAAAGAAAATTTTGCATGATACATAATAGAGAAACCTTTTATACAATGAAGCAGGTGGATAACATAACACTTGAAACTTTTGTTGGTGCAATCATAATATACCCAAATAAGATAAGGAATTGTACATCATAGTTTAGGCATTGAAGTACTACATGAATTATTTCTTGGGAAAGAAAAAGAAAATTAACTCAATTGATCCAAGTCAAAACAAAGCCCAGACTTCATGTGAATGGTATCCTGCAACATTTTGATTTGGTGATCAAGTATGATAAATATATACAAAAACACATGGTCAATTTCCTTTAAGACCTTTGATGTTTTTATTTGACCATAGCTCTAAAGTTAAACTCTTATGTACTTGAAGAATGTAAGGGATTACCTACATCTAGCTCAAATTTTGGCAAATGGTTAAAACCTTACAAAACTTGTATATATATGCAAGTCTCGAGTCTTTGATATGATTGTAGGCTTGAAGGAGGATTGTGAGGCTATAACATCCCAATATTTGGGAAGATTGTTTGTCATTTATATATATCATTGTTAATTGAACTATTCATTGCTCACCTCAAATCCTCCACCTATGACTTTCTCATATTTTATTGTACTCACTTTAACTTGAAATTTTATCCCTCAAAGTGGAACAATTAAGAAAATTGATCAATGGGAAAATATGTGAACTTCGTAAAAAAGAAAAATCCATGAGAATTTGTAGGTATAAGCAACCAGCTTGTAGGATCTCAATCAAGTTACGAAAAGAGGCATGATAAGCATTTAAAAACACATACCTCCTAAGTTTGATCAAGTGTGTTTGCAACCACCAAAGAAAGGTTTAAAATGATATTTTAGGATTGTGGATAAGAATGAATAAAAGCTATTTTCTTGTATTTGTCACCATATATGGGAAAATATTACAATGTATATATGGATCATTTGAAGTTGTCTATGCCATCCTCATTAGAAGGAGAATTTAATGAAGAGACATTGAGTCCCAAAGTTGATGGGGATCATCAAATTGAAAGGGAAAAGGTCTACTACTACTTGAATTCATATATTTGTACTGATATCATATAGGCTTGTGCAAGTGACAAAAATTTCAATTTGTATGAATTTGGTGAGTGGAAATTTATGACCCACAAGGAGTAATGGTAAACCCAAGGGTTCATGAGAATGTTGAAAGGTAG
>ML780913.1:740491-761061 GCA_009831015.1 Picea engelmannii
AGGAGGCGGCATGCATCAACCTAAGTTCAATGAAAACGTAGAGGTGAAAAATACCAATGGTACCAGTGGAAGAGAGAGGATCAAAGGAAGATATGATGTCACCATTGGGAGGGGCTCCATAGTTGCAAGCTATGGAATGTGACGATTAAGGGGGACATCTTTGAAAACTGACCAAACAAGTGATAGTTGATCCTAACTAGGTAGAGGTTATCTCAAGTAGGGTATTTCTTGAGATAATGACCTATAAGGGACTCATTGATATTATGGACAAATAAAAATGGAGAAAAAGGGGTGTAAGAAAGAAGAGCTAAGGAGGAGAGGAAAAAATTTCCCCAAGCAGTTGAAGGACTAGGAAAAGAGGAAGAGTATGTAGGAGAGCATGGAACACTAGGAGAGGAAGAAGACAAGGGGATAAGTAGGTAATGTTTGGTGCTACCAGGTAAGAAGTGACTAGAGTTGATAATGGGAAGTCTAAGCTAGCCCAAAAAATATCCCAATAGGAACAAGGCTTCATTCAACTAGCAAATGTTGATTTTAACAACTAATGGAAATATAAGTAAAAGAGAGGGCATAGAAGAACACGGGGATGCCTCATTGTTTTAGCCAGTGAGACGACAAGGGAAAGCAATTATGGAACTAGGTATAATAGATCATATATGTATTTTGTTAATTCGTGTGTGGTAGAAAAAAAAATATTAAGTTAAAAATCATTGGGGAGGTTTGGTATTTAGAATGAGAATAGCAGAGTGAGAGTGCACCCAGGTAGAATGAAGAGAATGTATTATTTAGAGAGTTTGGAAGAGGGATAGTGCAACCATATGAGATGAGATGGATTGGTGTGATGTAAAAGTGAGAGAGAAAGGTATTTATGTATTATGTTTTGTTGGGTCTTAACATTATAAGTAAGAGGTATTGCAAGAGGTCAGGTCATAGTTTTTGTCATCTTTATAGAGTTGATAAGTATTGCAATGAGCATCTTATAAATAATTTCATTTGAGCATCGATATTATGACCAAATAAAAATGGAGAAAAAAGGGTGTAAGGAAGAAAAGCTAAGGAGGAGAGGAAATACTTTCCCCAAGAATTTGAAGGACTAGGAAAAGAGGAAGAGTATGTAGGAGAGAATGGAACACTAGGAGAGGAAGAAGACAAGGGGAGAACTAGGTAATATTGGGTGCTGCCAGGTAAAAAGTGGCTAGAGTTGATAATGGGAAGTCTAAGCTAGCCCAAAAAAACTCCCAATAGGAACAATGGACATCTTATAAAGCATTTCATTGTTGTTCATATTATATGTTCAAGAGTAAATTAAAGTAATCAAGGGGAGATACATAGAATTCAACAATCTCTTGAAAAATCCCTATGACAAGGGTGACTCCACAATGTTTATTAATGAGAATATGAGTTCTGTCCTATTGTACAAAGACCCAATGATAAGGACAAGGGTGATTAGTGATGGAAAATGTGATTATTTTGGTTATAAATTGTCAAGGATTATTGTCAATGGATCTTTTTCAATAGAGTTTGTAATAGGGACTATTTTTTGTTGGGGAGAAGTGTCCAAATATTGGTGTACCCTAGGATCATCAAGGAATTTCTCATCTATGTAGAAGCATTTGGATGTGAATTATTATTATAAGAATAAGCATTTTTTAGTAGTGTCCTTTGGAGCCTTATAATACTTGCACTAACATGTGGGATGAGAGGAGCGGTCTAGATTATTGGGATTAGCTTCATGCATTGTTTAATAGGAATTGGGATTTTGACTAGGGACAACAATAAGGTAAGGCTTATGGAAATGAATGAAGTGAGGGATATTTTCTAATTTATTTTCCACAATGAGGATATTGATAAAGAATTTGTATATGGGGGTTCTCTAAAATAGTTATACTTCTTTATAAAAAAACTACAAGTAAATCAAAATTATATTTAAAATATCTACAAGTAAACCAAAACACCACATGGAACTTGACAAATATCAATATCTACATATTCATGAGGATTGTGAACTTTTACTAGTATAAAGCCTACTTTTAAAAACACGTCAAAACCCTTACCTTTTCATTTTTCTTTTGCCATATCCATTAGCCCATACAACTTGATAAGAGTTTTCCACAAGATGCATTTCCATCACCAAGACCTGTATGAATCATAAAAGACAATTTTTTTATGAGTAAACAATTAATAAGAAAATAAACATGCATTTAGTTATGTAAAATACTCTAGAAAAAAAATAAGTTGTCGCATACCTTAATGATCTTCTCTTTGTTTCGAGAATAGGTTATTCTCTACTGAACAGGGCCAACCACATGAAGGTGGAAGCTCATATGGCCCCTTCCCCCCCCCCGCTCAAATTGCTCTCAATTCCCCATACCCAACAAATGATTTTCTTTATATAGAAAACATATAGACATTAATGCATAACTAGGATAGTCATCAAAAAATATGAACATATAAACATCGATAAAGATCCAAAAACAAGTCATGAATTTATACATCTATTTTTTCTTTGATTTATGTTTTTTTACATTCATAAAACTGACAATTGGGACATCATCATCATCCAAGGACATTGTATTTTGTGTTCCCAGTCCTTCTATTGTTTGTGTGCGATCATGTACCATACTTCTGGTATGTCACTGAGAAGGGTTAGCTGGAATCTGTTCAGGGTCATGAACTGGAACAACGAAAATTATCATATCAATATGTTGAAATATAATTGAAATAAATAATTCATTTTTTTTATTAACATTACACTATTTCTCTTTACCTGTCTCTATAGCTAGGACAGTTGGTGCATTAATTTCCTGTCCACTTGGTTTCTCTCGCATTTCACCCTCCTGAGCTACATGATCTTCAATTTTGAGAAGAGAATATATAAGTATAAGTCGGGAAATAAATATCTACAATCACAGTAAATATTTCTAATTATGAAGCATACATATTGGAATGGGTACTTTGCTCTACACTATCACTGGACATGTGGACCCTTGTATGATGCAGTGTTTGTTGAATACCACTTGATTCACTACTGCGGTAGCACTGTTGCTTGAAAACAAACATAAATACTTATTTAAGGGTGATATAATAAAACATGAATAGACTTTACACGCATGATACTGCGGTTTCCTTATTCATTTGATTTACCTGTGTGGCTGGGGAGATAGGAGTCTCACCCAAGATTTTTCTATATTCAATAACACTTTTAAAACCATTCTTGTAGCCAAGCTTCAGGTCCTCCTACGTGGCAGCAATGTCGAACACATTTAACTGCAATGCATAACACCATTAAAAATACCAATAACAAAAACATATATTTGTTTGCCACTGTTAAATAAATATTAACCATAGTTAATCATTTAAATCTTACTATTTAGGCTTTGAGTTTTGCATAGCCACCCTGACCTAGTTTATGTTGGTCATGTTTTACCACTCTGTCCTTTGTTGCTTTGGATGTGTCTGGTAGCCTACATATTGATGTAGGAGCATTGCTCCATGTTAGCAGCGTTCCAGCTAGCCAACACATCCAACATGCATTTAATGGAGAAAGGGAGAGGCCCAGCCCTCTCAATTTTGAAATTTGAAATTTCAGTAATGTTGTAAGGCTTTTAATGCGATACCACGCCTTTGTACAGGTAGTGGTTAAGGTTTCCTTTAATGGTTTCCTGTAGCTAATTCCAGATCAGTCAGGTTTGCGACATCCATTTATGTAATGTAGTCGTAGGAGCCGCTCTGTGATAACGATAGCTCAGAGATGGTGGTTGAGGATAAGCTCATGGGATCCCTCACTTTGTTAAAAGAAATTAGAGTAGAGTGTCAGGAAGAGAGACCAGAGCAGAGAGGTCTCGAGAGAGAGTTGAGACTTGTTACAATACAGCCTTTGTAAACACATTTGTATAGGCATTTCTGAATTAATAGAAAGAGCGGTTTTTCTTGCCATGAATTGTTTTTATGTGTTTGCATGTTTTTATGCATTTCATGTTTTAAATGCATAACTGGTGAAGTAATTCAGAAGTTTCAATTTCTTCTCGTCTTTGAGTTTCCGAGTGCAAGGAGTGCACATAGTCCACAAAGTGCACATTGACAGAGGTGAGGTAACCTCAGGAAAGCTCAAGAGGGATAGCATTGAACCTTCATCAACAGAGGTGCAAGGAGTGCATAGGAAGGAACTCTGTTTTGAGTTCAAGGAAGATAGAACTATTGAAGGTTCTGTAGAGATATGCTAAGAGGGCATTGAGCGAGTGCATAGAGTGCACAAGAGAACACTATTTTGAGTTCTAAGGGAGGGGAAGTGTTGAAGTGAAGACACTCACAGGGTTCTTGAATACTCTGTAGGATTTGCAAGGTGTGCATCGAGCATAAGAACGCCAGGTGGGCGTAGGGAGTTTTCTTTTCAAGAAAACTTCTTGAATCTGAGTTATTCGAGATCCTCAAACACAAGGTGTGCGCAGGACTAAATCTCTGAGAGGGAAAATCTCAGAAGGGATATCGTTTCTATACCGCAAACGAGACCCAAAGGAACTAGGCTTGCAAGAGGAAGAGTTGAAGGTTGAGACCTTCGATACTTAGAAAATATTCTAAGTATGAAGCGAGTAAAAGCTCAGGAGGAAGAATGTTGTCGAGCATTGGATCGTGGTGGAGAATCCCGTGGACCATCCGAATTGAGAAAGGAGCATAGACTTTAACACTGTGTAGATCTAGGAGAGGATATCTCGAATATATGAATGGACAGTGGAGAACTCTCAAGGAGAGTTGTGAAATACCGCAAGCCATTGCATCAAGTGGAGCTATAAAGAGGTCAATGACGGGGAAGAGATCTGACCATAAATCTGGAGGGCATTGTGAGTCATTGATCAAGTGCCTCGATCTTTCAACATTTTGTCATTTCAACATTTCGGCAATCGGGAGTACAAGGGCCAATAGTGTGGGACTCTCGACTGGTGGAACCCTGAAAAGATCGGAGCCGTCATATCTAGCACCAAGAGCCAATAGCCTTCATATCTGGAAGAAGGTGCACGAGGTTTAAGCCTTGTAATAACAGAAGGGATAGGATTCATCAAGTCCCAAAAGCATCGGGACCATCCATCTCAGAGGATGTGTGTCAAGAGACCTACATTTCAAGGATTTGGACACCAGGAGATCGACAACGGAGAGTCTCCAAAATCGCGAAAGGCGAATTTGTGAAAGGACCAGGACCGTCCATCAAGGAGGACACGTGGAAAGAAGTCAAGGTTTCAAGGAAAGACCTGAAATATTTTGAGCCGTCAATCTAGTGGGATCATAGCCATTGGTTCTAGGAGGATTGGGCCATTGATCTCTCAGAGGGAGGGATTTCATCATTTCGTGAACCAGGGATTCGAAAGATAGAGAGCATGGGGAACGCTTTCATTGTGATTCCCCAAATCGCGAAAGCCACTAGTGATTTGACGTTAAGTCCTTTTCGGCATTTAAAGACCCGGGTGTTCGAGAGGCTAGGAGTCGGGAGACGTGGAGTCCCAACTTGCGAAACCCCAAAATCATTCATAGGAATAGCACAAGCCAGAGTCGTTAAGCCCTTTTCGACATTTTGGACACTGGGAGTTCGAGGAGAAGGGGTCGTGAGACAAGAAGTCCCAGCTCACGAAATCGTGAAAGCATCAGGACTGTTCATCAAGGGGACACATGGTGAGTGGTCAAGGTTCGGGGAAAACCCCAAAAGGTCCTCTCAAGGGGTAGATTTCGGCATTCTGGGACCCGGGAGTTTGAAGGACCAAAAATCATTACATCCGGAATCGTGAAATCCCGAATCACAAAAGCCAGTAGCACTTTGTCGTTAAGCCCTTTTCGGTGTTTCGGATGCCGAGAGTTGGAAGGACAAGGAGCCTGGGAGAGCTCGCATGTAGGAGTCCAAAAACCCTAAAATGAAAAAGGTGTGAAAAGAGAAGAGCATCAAAAGCTGAGCATGTGCATAGGTTTTCTCAAGACCTGTGCCAAAAAACAAAGGGACCTGTGGATTTGTTCAAAGGGTTCCAACAAGAGCCCAAAGAGCTATTTCGACCCAGAAGAAGAATGATCGAGAGACCGAGAGGTTGTAGAACCCTGTTGAGGTAGGGGATCTACATCGAGTGGTATCAGAGCCACTTTCTGTCTATAGACTGCAGGCATAGGGAGGCAGAGTAGATAAAGAAAATAATCTGATACACACCATCATGTGGCATCAGAGTGAGATTTTGTTTGCAGATAGTAGACAAAGGGATTGAAAGGAGAAATTCTGGTAACATCAATTGGAATCAGAAGTAGAGATTCATCTATATACAACAGGTGAAAGAAGTAGGGTGTTAAATTCTCTATGGTGATCGTTTGCAGGTATTCAACAAATGATAGACAACTAGGAGAGTTGTGGGAGGACATGGATATGCTCTCAGACGTAGAGTGATCCATACGCTTTCCAGGAGGGCAGGTGAAAGATGGAAATGACTACTGAAGGTCATGAGTGTGGTGGAAGAGGAGACCACCAGCAGATGAATAAAGAAAAGATTGACAAAGAACTCACTGAGATAAGAGCGAGAATGGAACAACTAACATTGAAGATGCAGTAGGAGGAAAAAGTACGCTGGAGGTATGAATGGCCTCTAAACAGGAAATCTAAATGGCCTGTTCAAAAGTTGTTGGCCAAGAAACAAAAACAAGAGTTGAGGAAGTGACTGAGGTATGCCGAAAGCCTCAGTGACACAGAGCTGGTTTGCATCTGTGAGCCAGAAGTCGAATAAAACCTCAGTGATGAGTAAGAGGGATTAGTTTTAGATCTCATAAAATGCCAGGAGGGCAGGAATGAATTTTTGAATTTCCAGGTGGGCAATGAAATGAGATCATTGGAGGATCTCATAGACTATCAAGAAGACAACCATGGAAATTCATATCGCCAGGTGGGAAATGCTATGAGATTAACAGAGGATCTCATAAACTTCCAGGTGGGCAGAAGTGGAATTTCAAGTTGCCAGGTGGGTAATGGAAAGAGATTAGTGGAAGGTATCGCATACTTCCAAGGGAGAAGTGGTGAAAGTTTGGATTTCCAAGTGGGAAATGAGATGGGATCAAATGATCTCATAGACTGCCAGGTGGGCAGTAGAAAATTCCCAAATTGCAAGGTGGGCAAGGGGAAAGAGATGAGACTGTTTGAAAGTCTCATGAATTCAGAGGAGAGTTCAGATCAGCAAGGAATGATGATAAGTGAATATTCATGTGGTTTTTCATACCATGTGAATGAAGATGATGACAAGTTAAAAACTTCCACCGTCGAGAAGGAGGATCAAAAGATCATTCTAATGATTGGGGAAATTTGGGTATTCCTACTAGATAGCCCAATTGAGGCCAGAGCATGTGTTGCAAATGCAACAAAAGAAGGAGGAAAGCCAACAAAAAATGTCATGGAGGAAGAAATGGAGAAAACACTGACATTTTCCCAAGAAGCAGAAGATGAGAATTCAACGGAATGGCTCAAAAATTTCAGCCAGGAAGCTAAAAAGGAGATCACTGCAATACTGGAAGATGCAGAAGAAGAAGAAGAAGAAGAAGAAGTAAACAACATGGATTTTGCTGACCTATGTGAAGAATTGGAAGCCCTGGAAAGGAGGGTGATGGTGTAAATTTTTCACATCCAACAGGCTAAGTTGGAAGTAGGTAGTGTAACATACCAGCCAGGGGAGAAGTTGGAAGAAGTTGGAAGTATGCCAACAAGAGAAATGGTAGCAACAGAACTACCACAAGAAGAAGCTGAGAAGCAGTTCAGTGAGGAGACTGCAGAGCTGGAGTCTATAGTAGAGTGGCCACTTAGTGCCATAAAGAGAGATAAAGATAGCAGGGGAGATCGAGAAGATCTACCCATTGAGGAGACAGAAGTGCAACAGAGAATACTTCATACAAAGAGCCAGCCACTGGAGCAGCTGGATGAGGTAATTGAAGAAATCAGAAGGCTGATGTTGAGTTCAGAAACAGAGACTACCGGGAATGAGAAGCTGAGTAGAAGGGAGGCTGCAAGAGTAGCAGGGCAGTAGCAACAACAACAATGAAGAAGAGGAGAAGATGGACAGCTCCAAGGGAAAGTTTGGGATCCAGGTGGATTTCAACACTGGAGAAGAGGAGCTCATGATCAGGAGATCATGATTTTTCCAGCTAAGGAGTATGATGCAGGAGCATCCCTCCATGTCAGCAGCATGCCAGCTAGCCAACACTTCCAGCATGCATTTAATGGAGAAAGGGAGAGGCACAACCCCCTCAATTTTGAAATTTGAAATTTCAATAAATGTTGTAAGGATTTTAATGGCAAACCATGCCTTTGTACAAGTATTGGTTGAGGTTTCCTTTAATGGTTCCCTACAACTAAGTCTAGATAAATCAGGTCTATGACATACATTTATGTAATGTAGCCATAGGATCCGCTCTGTGATAGCGATAGCTCAGAGATGGTGGTTGAGGATAATCTTATGGGAGCCCTCACTTTGTAAAAATAAATTAGAGTAGAGAGTCGGGAGGAGAGACCAGAGCAGAGAGGTCTTGAGAGAGAGTTGAGACTTGTTACAATCCAGCCTTTGTAAACACATTTGTATAGGCATTTCTGAATTAATACAAAGAGCAGTTTTTCCTGCCATGAGTTGTTTGTATGTGTTTTCATGTTTTTATGCATTTCATGTTTTAAATGCATAACTGGTGAAGTAATTCAAAAGTTTCAATTTCTTCTCATCTTTTAGTTTCTGAGTGAAAGGACTGCATATAGTCCACAAGGTGTGCATTGATAGAGGTGAAGTAACCTCAGGAAAGATCAAGAGGCATAGCATTAAACCTTCATCAGCAGAGGTGCAAGGAGTCCATAGAAAGGAACTCTATTTCGAGTTTAGGGAAGACAAAACTACTGAAGGTTTTGTAGAGCTCTACCAAGAGGGCATTGAGCGAGTTCATAGAGTGCACTAGAGAACTCTATTTTGAGTTCTGAGGGAAGAGAAGTGTCAAAGTGAAGACACTCACAAGGTTTTTTAATACTTTGTAGGCTCTGCAAGGTGTGCATCGAGCCGAAGAACGCCAGGTGGGCGTAGGGAGTTTTCTTTTCAAGAAAACTTCTGAAATCTGAGTTATTCGAGATCCTTGAATGTAAGGTGTGCACAGGAGTAAATCTCTGAGAGGGAAAAGCTCATAAGGGATAGTGTTTCTATAACACAGACGAGACCCAAAGGAACCAGGCTCGCAAAGGAATTGAGCTCGCAAGAGGAAGAGTCGAAGGTCGATACCTTCGAGACTTAGAAAATATTCTAAGTCAGAAGTGAGTAAAAGCTCAGGAGGAAGAACATCATCGAGCGTTGGATCACAGTGGAGAACCCCGCGGACCATCTAAATTGAGGTAGGAGTAGAGACTTTAACACTATGTAGATCCAAGAGATGAGATCTCGAAGATCTGAACGGATGGTGGGGAACTCTCGAGGAGAGTTGTGAAATACCGCAAGTCGTTGGATCAAGTGGAGTTACAAGGAGGTCAGTGATGGGGAAGAGATCTGACCATAGATCTGGAGGGCGTTGTGAGTCGTTGATCCAGCACCTTGAGCTTTCAACTTTTTGGCATTTTGACATTTCAGAAACTAGGATTACAAGGGCCAATAGTGTGGGACTCTCAACTAGTGGAACCCCAAAAATATCGGAGCCATCATATATAGCACCAATATCCGATAGCCTTCAGATATGGAAGAAGGTGCATGAGGTTTAAGCCTCGTAATAGCAGAAGGGAGAGGACTCATCAAGTCTCGAAAGCATCGAGACCATCCATCTCAGAGAACACATGCCAAGAGACCCACATTTTGGGGATTTGGACACTGGGATATCGAGAGAGGAGAGTCTCCAAAATCGTGAAAGGAGAATTCACGAAAGGACCAGGATCGTCCATCAAGGAGGACACGTGGAAAGAGGTAAAGGTTTCGGGGAAAGGCCGGAAATATTTCAAGCCATCGATCCAGTGGGATCATATCCGTTGGTTCCAGGAAGACTGGGTTGTTGATCTCTCAGAGGGAGGGATTTTGACATTTCATGAACGGGGGATTTGAAAGAAAGAGAACAGGGGGAACACTTGCATCATGATTCCCCTAATCGTGAATGTTGGTAGCTCTTTGATGTTAAGTCCTTTTTGGCATTTCGGGACCCGGGTGTTCGAGAGGCCAGGAGTCAGGAGACGTGGAGTCCCGACTCGTGAAATCGAGAAACCCCAAAAGCATTTGGAGGAATAGCATGAGCCAGAGTCGTTAAGCCCTTTTCAACATTTTAGACACCGAGAGTTTGAGGAGAAGGGGTCGTGAGACAAGAAGTCCCAGCTCACGAAATCACGAAACAATCAGGACCATTCATCAAGGGGACACATGGTGAGTGGTCAAGGTTCGGGGAAAACCTCGAAAGGTCCTCTCAAGGGGTAGATTTCGGCATTCTGGGACCTGGGAGTTTGAAGGACCAAAAATTGTTGCAGGCAGAATCGCGAAATCTCGAATCGCGAACGCTGGTAGCACTTTGTCGTTAAGCCCTTTTTGGTGTTTCGGATATCGGGAGGTGGAAGGACAAGGAGCCTAGGAGAGCTCACATGAAGGAGTCCTGAAACCCTGAAACACGAAAGGTGTGAATAGAGAAAAGCACCAAAAGCTGAGCACGTGCATAGGTTTTCTCAAGACCTGTGCCAGAGGACAAAGGGACCTGTGGATTTGTTCAAAGGGTTCCAATAGGAGCCTAAAGAGCTATTTCGGCTCAGAAGAAGAACGATCCAAAGACCGAGAGGTCGTAGAACCTTGCTGAGGTAGGGGTTCTGCATCACATATGGAATTTTTGAAAAACATTAGATATCAGAATTGTTACTTAAAACAGGAAAGAAAAACATAAATGTTGATATTTCACTAATAATATGACGTGTTCTACCTTGCTTGACCAACTCATGGTTCTCATCCTTGTTTTTTAAACAAGTTCTCCTTTGCATCCTCTATTAGCACCTTCCACTCTTTCTCGGGAACCATGGGAGGGTGCTCATGCTTGAGGTCTATTTTCAATTTATCCTTATATTGGGTCATGGTGTATTTTAAATTCTCGCCAGCCAACTTTGTAACCACTTTCTTGTTGAAAGTGTTGCTGAACAAGTTTACCATGTGATATATTAAATCATCTTTCTTTTTGCTATCTTGGCCATTCCATCGTGTGCGAATGGTGGGGCCAAACATATCCAATGCTTTGTCATGTAAGTTTCGATAGAAAAAATTGTTTCCTGCAGTAACGTGTTATCCATCAATCAATTAATAATATCAACAAATGTCCATTTTAGTTTCATGAAAAACATGAATCAATTAATGGGACAATTACCCGCAATCTTCTAAATCCTTATCGGAACACATGCGTCATCCACCAGAAAGGTCACATCTAGTGATCTGGTGCTTTTAATTCGTTCTACTCCACGCAGAATAGTATCTTGTGCACCTACACTATGTTCCTCTCTGGAGTCATCATGTGGATTCCCAGGGTCCGGCTCATCATGGTTCGGCATGTCATGCCGGTCAAAATTGCCCCACTCATCAATGGATTCTAGGGGAACCTCAGGAGGCTCAAAAAGCCTCACTTTCACTTTGCTATGTCAACCTTTTTTTTTCATTGGACCCTCACTGCTACCTATAGTAGTTGTAGGATCGATAGGTTCCCCATGCATGGGGTTTAAAAAGTCCTACAAATAGAAAACTTTTCTTTATCAGATCATATACAAAATATAAAACTAAAAAACAGATATGAAATTGTCATAGCTAATAAAAATATGTAAAGATGCCACTTACCCCAAATTTAGTTATTGTAGTTTGTAGCTCTACAATTCTTTCCCCGTCCTCCTGTGTTAGGGGTCTTTTTCTAATCAAACTTAGATATTCCATGTTAGCCTTCTTCAAGGTCTTTGTTACAGTTGTCATTGGGTTTGTCGAATAATATATTTCATCCTCATCAATATCCCCTGTGGGAGCTTGGACAAATGTTGACACAATAAATCAATCAAGAAAAGTTATGAAATTCACCTCTAACATTAAAAAATGAAATAATGCAGTAATATCATAAACGAAATAATGAAATTTCAGAAATTTAGTTGTTGTAGTCATAAGTTGTTACTGTATTTAACGTTTACTTGGTGAGGCACTACGGGTGCCTTTCCACGGTCACCCTAGATAGATGTAGCGGGTGAAACTTGGACATGGTCACCCTGGACAGAAGTTGCCACACTAAATCAATCAACAAAAGTTATGAGATTCACCTGTAACATTTAAAAAATGAAATATTGGAGTAATATCAGAATAAAAATAATGAAATTTCAGAAATTTAGTTGTTGTAGTCGTAAGTTGTTACTGTATTTAACATTTACCTAGTGACGCATTGTGGGTGGCTTTACGCAGTCACCCTAGAGAGATGTAGCAGGTGAAACTCAGACACGGTCACCCTGGACATAAGTTGACACAATAAATCAATCAACAAAAGTTATGAAATTCACCTGTAACATTTAAAAAATGAAAATATTGGAGTAATATCAAAAAAAATAATGAAATTTCATAAATTTAGTTGTTGTAGTAATAAGTTGTTAATGTATTTAACATTTACCTGGTGAGGCACTACGGGTGCCTTTCCACAGTCACCCTGAAGAGATGTAGCGGCTGAAACTCAGACATGGTCACCCTGGATAGAAGTTGACACAATAAATCAATCAACAAAAGTTATGAAATTCACCTATAGCATTTAAAAAATGAAATATTGGAGTAATATAAGAAAAAAATAATGAAATTTCAGAAATTTGTTGTTGTAGTCATAAGTTGTTACTGTATTTAACATTTACCTATTGAGGCACAGTGGGTGCCTTTCCACGGTCACCCTGGAGAGATCTAGCAGGTGATTTTCTACCACGATCACCCTTGATAGATGTTGACACAATAAATCAATCAATCAAAATTATGAAATTCACTTGTAACATTAAGGAAATGAAATACTGCAGTAATAACAGAAAAAAAATAATGAAATTTCTGAAATTTAGTTGTTGTAGTCATAAGTTTTTAGTGTATTTAACATTTACATGCTGAGGCAAAGTGGGTGCCTTTCCACGGTCATCCTCTCCATCTATTCGATTTAAGTTGTAATTGATCAACAACTCTTCACCTGAAACTATTGTTTTTGTTGCACATACAAATATACGATTTCCTTCACATGCCTCAAATATGCAATTCGGTTTCTTAGTTGTTTCCACTAGTCGTGTACTATTTATAAAGCCCGCAATGTTTCCAATATCTTTTGGCCTTCCATCAATGTACATAGTTTCCCCTTTATTTTGATTGTTATCTAGTAGTTGTATATAATTTGCGGCAACTTTGTATCTCTGCATACTTTGCGTATATCAGACCAACATCAAACAATGATTGTATTTTTATAATGGTATGACATACTCCATCAATTTAGTTACAGTTCCATAGCCGACCTTTATGCCATCCATGGAAAATAACCCCAATCCATGTAAGGATGAAGGAGCAATGCGATACATCCTCTCACCGATGAAGAAATTTGTGTCCACTTCAAGTATCTCCTTAGGTTCCCATCATTGCACTAGATGTTTATACCTCAAGGGAAAATCAATGTCACCTATGCTCTCAATGTCATAATTACACGACCCTCTGTTGGCAATAAAAAATTGGATGCGGGTACAAAATCTTTTCCTTACCTTTTCCAACCTAGTTGATCTAGAACCGGTAGATCTAGTACAACACACCTCACTTTCAACCTCTCTTACTATATCTTGATCATCACTCAAAGAAGATAGATCCGACAGATACCTATTTGGTGGTACCTACACTAGTTAAAACAAGAAGATAAGTTATCATGCCAATATATGTTTTTTATACCAACACAGTTGCATATAGTTGCATTTAGTTGCATAAAGTTGAAATTGCCACACCTATCCATAATATAGTTGCATATAGTTGCATATAGTTGCATAGTGCATAAGTTGCATATAGTTGCGTAAAGTTGCATAAAGTTGCGTAAAGTTGCATAAGTTCCATAAAGTTTCTTAAGTTGCATAAGTTGCATGTTTCATAGTTGCATATAGTTGCATACGAAATTGTTGCAATATAGTTGCATATAGTTGCAATATAGTTGCATAAGTTGCATATAGTTGCATAATTTACAATATAGTTGCATATAGTTGCATAAGAGGCAAGATAGTTGCATTTGACCACTCACTAGTATTTGAGAATATAGTTTCAATATAGTTGCATAAGTTGCAATATAGTTGCATTTGGAACCATTGGTACATTTTCATAATAAGAATAGGTCTCAAGGTGTGTACCATGACTAGAGAGGAAAAAAAGGGCTTAAGGTCCTAAACAAATTTTCTTTGGCTCATTGGACATTAACAAGGCCTCAAACCACCACATTTATCCTATTTAATAGACTATGGTGCTTGAGTGGGATATGGGTGTCATTCACAATTTCTTCACACCATATATGGAACTTAGGTCTTGTCCATGGTTAGGGAAAGAACATAGGTTTTTAGGTCCTATTTGCATATAGTTGCATATAGGTTTTTATGGAAAGAACATAAGGTATTTTGCATAGTTTCATATAGTTGCATATGAAATTGTTGCAATATAGTTGCATATAGTTGCAATATAGTTGCATAAGTTGCAATATAGTTGCATAAGTTGCATATAGTTGCATATAGGAACACTATGCGAATAATTGTCTCTGTCCCTTGAAACAAACATTGAATTCCTTGGAGAAAGTAGAGAACCCATATGTTGGGGTCTTCCATGTCATCTGTGTTCTCAGTCTAAAGTTTTCAAGGAGGGAGAATCCACAGAAATCCAAGAGAAATATGTGACAAGAATTGTCTATGTGCAGGCCAAACTCAATGGGAAGTCAGTGGTTGTGATGGTGTATAGTGGGGCCAATCATCACTTCATAAGGGAGGATACTATGAAAATACTTAGGTTGCAACCTGAGCCAATGTAGAAAACCTTCAAAGATGTCAACTCAATCATAGAGAGCATTGTTGGTGTAACCAATGACATCTCATTGAAACTTGGAGATTGGAGCATATTTACGAGTTTCATCATTTTTCCCATGGACAATTTTTAGGTTGTGTTGGGGAAGGAGTTTATGAGAAGGGAAAAGGAAATGCCTATTCTGAACATGGACCATTTATCCATGTTCTCGGTATGGAATTTATCCATGCACATTAACAAGGCCTCAAACCGCGACATTTATCCTATTTAATAGACTATGGTTCTTAGGTGGGATATGGGTGTCATTCACAATTTATTCACACCATGTATGGAACTTAGGTCTTTTCCATGGACCAATTATCCATTTTCTCAGTCTAAAATTTTCAAGGAGGGAGGATCCACAGAAAGCCAAGAGAAATATGTGACAAGACTTGTCTATGTGCAGGCCAAAATCAATGGGAAGTCAATGGTTGTGATGGTGGATAGTGGGGCCAATCATCACTTCATAAGGGAGTATACTATGCAAATACTTAGGTTTCAATGCGAGCCAATGTAGAAAACCTCCAAAGATGTCAACTCAATCATAGAGAGAATTGTTGGTGTAACCAATGACGTCTCATTGAAACGTGGAGATTGGAGCATATTTACGAGTTTCATCATTTTTCACATGGACCATTTTTAGGTTGTGTTGGGGCAAGAGTTCATGAGAAAGGAAAATGAAATTCCTATTATGAACATGGATGATTTATCCATGTTCTCAGTATAGAATTTATCCATGGACATTAACAAGGCCTCAAACCACCACATTTATCCTATTTAATAGACTATGGTGCTTGGGTGGGATATGGATGTCATTCACAATTTATTTACACCATGTATGGAACTTAGGTCTTGTCCATGGACCATTTAGACATGTTCTTAGTCTAGAATCCATGTTCTCAGTCTAAAATTTTCAAGGAGGGAGGATCCATGGAAAGCCAAGAAAAATATGTGACAAGACTTGTCTATGTCCAGGCCAAACTCAATGGGAAGTCAATGGTTGTGATGGTGGATAGTTGGGTCAATAATCACTTCATAATGGAGGATACTATGCAAATACTTAGGTTTCAACCCAAGCCAATGTAGAAAACCTTCAAATATGTCAACTCAATCATAGAGAGCATTGTTGGTGTAACCAATGATGTCTCATTGAAACTTGGAGATTGGAACATATTTACGAGTTTCATCATTTTTCCCATCGATAATTTTTAGGTTGTGTTGGGGCAGGAGTTCATGAGAAGGGAATAGGAAATGATTATTCTAAACCTGGACCATTTATCCATGTTCTCAATATATAATTTAGCCATGGACATTAACAAGGCCTCAAACCACCACATTTATCCTATTTAATAGAATATGGTGCTTGGGTGGGATATGGGTTCCATTCACAATTTCTTCACACCATGTATGGAAATTAGGTCTTGTCCATGGACCATTTAGCCATGTTCTCAGTCTATAATTCATGTTCTCAGTTTAAAAGTTTCAAGGAGGGAGGATCCACGGAAAGCCAAGAGAAATATGTGACAAGACTTGTCTATGTGCAGGCCAAACTCTATGGGAAGTCAATGGTTGTGATGGTGGATAGTGGGGACAATAATCACTTCATAAGGGAGGATTCTATGCAAGTACTTAGGTTTCAACTGGAGCCAATGTATAAAACCTTCAAAGATGTCAACTCAATCATATAGAGCATTGTTTGTGTAACCAATGGCGTCTCATTGAAACTTAGAGATTGAAGCATATTTACGAGTTTCATCATTTTTCCTATGGACAATTTTTAGGTTTTGTTGGGGAAGGAATTCATGAGAAGGGAAAAAGAAATGCCTATTCTGAACATGGACCATTTACCCATGTTCACAGTATAGAATTTAGACATGGACATTAACAAGGCCTCAAACCACCACATTTATCCTATTTAATAGGCTATGGTGCTTGGGTGGGATATGGGTGTCATTCACAATTTATTCACAGCATGTATGGAACTTAGGTCTTGTCCATGGACCATTTATCCATGTTATCAGTCTAGAATCCATGTTCTCAGTCTAAAATTTTCAAGGAGGGAGGATCCACGAAAAGCCAAGAGAAATATGTGACAAGACTTGTCTATGTGCAGGCCAAACTCAATGGGAAGTCAATGGTTGTGATGGTGGATAGTGGGGCTAATCATCACTTCATAAGGGAGGGTAATATGAAAATACTTAGGTTTCAACCCAAGCCAATGTAGAAAACCTTCAAAGATGTCAACTCAATCATAGAGAGCATTGTTGGTGTAACCAATGACTTCTCATTGAAACTTGGAGATTGGAGCATATTTACGTGTTTCATCATTTTCCCATGGATAATTTTTAGGTTGTGTTGGGGAAGGAGTTCATGAAAATGGAAAAGGAAATGCCTATTCTTAACATGGACCATTTATCCATGTTCTCAGTATAGAATTTAGCAATGGACATTAACAAGGACTCGAACCACCACATTTATCCTATTTAACAGACTATGGTGCTTGGGTGGGATATGGGTGCCATTCACAATTTCGTCACACCATGTATGGAACTTAGGTTTTGTCCATGAACCATTTAGCCATGTTCTCAGTCTAGAATCAATGTTCTCAGTCTAAAATTTTCAAGGAGGAAGGATCCATGGAAATCCAAGAGAAATATGTGACAAGACTTGTCTATGTGTAAGCCAAACTCAATGGGAAGTCAATGGTTGTGATGGTGGATAGTGGGGCCAATCATCACTTCATAAGGGAGGATACTATGAAAATACTTAGGTTGCAACCCAAGCCAGTGTAGAAAATCTTCAAAGATGTCAAATCAATCATAGAGAGCATTGTTGGTGTAACCAATGACTTCTCATTGAAACTTGTAGATTGGAGCATATTTACGAGTTTCATCATTTTTCCCATCGATAGTTTTAAGGCTGTGTTGGGGCAGGATTTCATGAGAAGGGAAAAGGAAATTCTTATTATGAACATGGACCATTTATCCATGTTCTAAATCTATAATCCATGTTTGGTTCCTACCATTAGGAAGGAGGCACATCGATGTCTTATTTACAGTTGATTGTTGATAAAAATCAAAGTAGAAAACCTTGTGACGATGAACATGGAAGATGTGGGGTGATGGTTGGATGACCTAATGAAGTAAATGAATAAATTTTAGTGTTGATGGAAGGAATGCTTGTCGATGTTGAAGACATGGTGGGATATTTCAATAAGGTAGTGGATGGATTGGCAAATGTTTGTTTGAACAAGTTTAAATTCACGCAACAAGGATCAAAAGATGTCACATAACACAAAGGTATGGTGACTCTCCATTGATCGTGTCAGGACATATTAGAGATGGGAGATATGGAACTAACAACCATATTCCTTCACCTTCACACTAGATTGGAACACATCATCTCATGTCATGATGTGGGAACTGAAGCCTTTGGGTTCCTTGAGGAAGGTGCCTTAGTAAAGTTGAAGGCTAATAAGAATGTAGTTGGGTGACTTGAAAGGTTGTTGATGGAGTTTGGACTTTTTCATGCAACAAAGGAAGAGTTGTGGGATTGATGAGATTGTAGAAATAAAGGGGTGTTTGAGCATGAATATGTGAGTTCTTGTGGTCGAAGCACAATGTTTGGACTAGCTACACAACTAGCTAAAGTCATGAGGGGATTCAACACAATACATCATGAATGAACAAGTAAAATTATGGATGCAACAATAAATCAACAAGATGTGACACTTCATGGATCTTCCTAGGGGAAGGTTGTTTTGGAAACGATTGTAGGAGACAATAGTTTCCGAGTTGGAGATAAGATCTAAAAGTATATTTAGATGCACCATGGATATATTGTTCAATGTATGTTTCCAAGGATGAAAATAGATTGGAGTGGGGGAGGTTGTAAATCCCTCTACGACACCCACCAAGAATAGGTTCTCCTTGGGAAGACTTGGGGGTGATTTGGTCGATGAACACAAGGAGGGATATGAAAGGTTGGGTGCATGATAGTCTTATAGGTGTGGGAAGGAGCACCTTCTATGCACACCTAGAGCATGCAGACCCTATGGTAATGCACCTCACACACCTTGCAATGGATGAAAAAGACTCGTGTTACATGAGAACATGGGTGGAGTGGCTTGGGAACAACTACACAAGGAGTGGACCCATCTGCCCTTGGTGACATGGGTGAATTAAGGGGATCATATCGACCTACCCCTACACCAATGATGAGTTGGAGTCAAATGACATAATGGGAGAAAAAAAAAGGAACACACCAATTAGAGAATGAACACACATATAAACGACCAAGTAGCAAAGGAAGTGAAACACAAGGGTCATGAAGAAGATATCAAGGAGCATGAGTTGGTCAATAGAAAAGTGAATCAAATAAACAAGGGAGAGTTCAGTGAGAAAAATCGTAAGTCAAAGGAGGGAGCACCATGGGGTGAACCAAATTCTTGTAGTGACTTGGGAAAGTGACTCTTGAGAAGAGGAGAAATGGAACAAGTTTGTGGTTGGCACATGTTGGGTGGACTATAGGATTTCAAAGAGTGTTACGATGGTGAAATTTGTTGAGGTGGATTTGTGCAACCGGGAAGAGCGTGAAAATCATATCATCTTGGTAAATTTCTTAATTTATTGAAGACTGAGGTTGGACCAACCCCTAATA
Organism: Picea engelmannii; assembly: GCA_009831015.1. Classification (NCBI taxonomy): domain Eukaryota; kingdom Viridiplantae; phylum Streptophyta; class Pinopsida; order Pinales; family Pinaceae; genus Picea; species Picea engelmannii. The sequence goes on from ML780913.1 coordinate 760,195, forward strand.
TGTTGTTGCAACAACTTACTAAGATAGGAGGGAATGAGAATGAAAATCTCAGAGAGTTTAACACTAGATTTGAGAAGTTGCTTCAACAAATTGGGGAAGAGTTGCTAGATTTATTTTTTCATTCTTACTTGTTTCCCTATCCCCAAATTCTTCGACACTTTCTTCAAATATTTGTTTTGGACTATATTCAATGGTTATTAACTTACACTACTCCCATGGGGATTTTTTCTTCTCATGGCACAATCAAGGGGATTGGTCATATGTGAGTTGCAAACAATTATGGTTAGGGATATTCAATTTTGAAACCGATTATGATCCTAGTGCTAAGGGTACAATTGGAGCATTTTAAAAGGATGACTTAGCATTTCATAAAACATTCTATCAAGAATTTCATCAAACATTCTATCAAGCATTTTATCTAACAATTAGCATGCACACTCAAGAGATAGGAGAAAGAAGTCAAACCATTTCCTCCAGCCGTGTGCCCTCCTCTAGTAAAAAACCATGTGCCCTCCTACTCCGCAAATCTGTGTGCCCTCCTCTACAAATCTGTCTGCCCTAGCCCCCTCTCGTGTGCCCTCCTCCCATGTGCCTCTCCCTCCTTTTCTTCCTTCTCCCCCTTCCACTCTGCATGCACCCAGCCATGCCCTAGCCTCCTCCTGTGTGTGTCTCCCTCCTTCTCCTCCTTCTCCCTTCCTCCTCTCCATTCCGTGCTCCAAATCCATCCTCCTGATCTCCCTCCCTTTCGTCCTACTCCAAATCCGTGGAATGTGGTGGTGAGTGTTCCAAATCTGTGTGTGGGTGTATCTGCTCCAAATCTGTGGACTAGTGGTGAGTGTTCCAAATATGCACGTGGGTTGGCTGCGA
>ML780913.1:775689-797631 GCA_009831015.1 Picea engelmannii
ACTACAGTTGTGTAAAATAAAATTGTTAAACCGGATAATTGTGATTAAAGAAATTTTTAAACAATTGATTAATTGTTGTCTTTTATAAAAGACTAGTCTTGTTGACTGAATTGACTGCATGCATAAATTACTAAAGGATGACAGTTTGATTATTAGTACATTCCCGAGACTTGCATGTACTAGCTACACATGCATTTCTTGTACATATACACTAGTATGTATGAGCTTTCTTGACTTATTTACTGTTAATGCAATTACTTGTTGTGAATGTACGAACCATGCTCTTTTCCTTTGTACCATCAGATACCTTAAACTTTGGGACGAAGTTTCTTGAAGGGTGGGAGTATGTAACGACTCTAAATCAATAAATGGATAAAGATTATTAAGTAAGATTTAATTAAGGGATAATTGCAGTTAACAAACTAATAAATTAACTGTTGATCACATTTAATGACCTGTGACATAAATTTAAGAGATCAAAATGAAAAGATATAATAAGAGTTGCGTATGCCCAGGGGGTGGCGTATGCAGAGCAGGATAACCCAGAAATCCGGAAGACGATAAAATATTAAAGGGGGGACGTAGGACGGAGGATGGGAGGGGGGTGTGGAGTAATTGCGTTAGTCGGCAGGGAGGAATAAGGGACGGGAAGAGGGGGATGGGTGCACCATTCGACGGGGATGGATGTTGCGGACTGTATTGTTGAGCCAGTTGTATTGGTCGAGAGCCATTGCATTGTGCGGTGAGCAAAATTTATATGCACTGTGGTATTTGATGTGCACTGTGGTATTGGCTGTGAGCCTGTTGAATTCTTTGTGGACTGTTGGCTTGCTGGGAGCAAGGAACATAGTGTTCTGGACTGTGGCTTTTGATCAGGGGAGGCACCGAGTTGCTGGAGGTTTTGGGCACGGAGGGCCAGGATATCCGTAGATATCCTAGAGCTAGGTGGTTTTCCTAGTTGGCAGGGAGGACAGTAGTTTTGGGCAGTTATTTTCCTATTTGTGGAAGAGTTGATCTGTGTAGCAGGGGGCAAAAAGGTAGTAGCAAAGAAAAGATGCAACTGAATTTAGCATCAGATCCAGGTACTTGTTAAGTTATGTATTTATTTCATACTGTACATCATTTAGTATTTATTGATAAATCTAGTTACTGAAGTTGTTGTTATAAAAGTCAATATTATGTTATGAAGTTTTTTTTCAGTTTACTTTCTTAAAATGTTTAGGAAACTTAATGACCCTTAGTAAAATTTAGGGGCATTACACTTGGGTTATATGAGATAGACCAAATCTTTAACAAGTCATAACCAGAAACTCAGGCTTGATTATAGCTGAAAACTCAGACTTAATGAAACAGAGAAGACTCGGTCTTCTGTGGCATTTGGATGACAGATGGAGTTGTAATATGCATAACAGAAAACTTGACCTTCATATGGCATAATGACAATGACTGCAGACTCGGGTTTGATAACGAAATCAAAGGGATTTCATATAATGAACATAAATAAGACTTCGGACTTGATGTATTTCAAATAATAATTAAATTGGAAATCATCATGAATATATCTCTCGGGACTTGAAGTTATCAAGGCCATGTGAATCATCAAACAGTTAGATGAAACATTCACTTCATAGATTTCTGTGTATGCCATGGTTTCAAGTCGAAATGACAAATGGAGGTTTGCAAGTACCACAGAGCATCAAACCTAGACCATAAGTCATAATACCACCTTACATCACCAATTTTATTAACTTTCGATGTTTAGCATTCCATCATTATGCCAAATGACATCTGGATCATGCAAAAATGCAGGCTCTGACATTTCCGGGCTTTACACCCTACCTCATCTTGAGGGGAACTTTTGATTTCCTTCCTGAGCCTCAAATTCATATCTAAAAGTACCTTTGGAAATCTTAGGATGTCTAGTTGTCAATCGACTATTTGAGCGTGTGAAATGACCTTTTCACGGCTGAGAAAATTGATTTTTCCCAAGGCAGTTTATTTCTGGAAAACCTGGACTTTCGTTGGTTAACTAGCCCTGAAATTTGCCTTTTAACCACCGAAAGCTCTGCTTTCGGTGGTTAATGAACTCTTCACAAGTTTGCCTAAACCACCGAAACCTGTAATTCACCATTTTTGTAAGGAAAATCAATTCCGATGTTTATTTCAAGTTTATTTACAAAAAATAGGCTCTCTAACAAGCCTATAAAAATTTAGAAATATTTTTTTGGAGTTCTCTCTATCACCTAAAAATGACAATTTTGACTGTGCTAGTTTAGGTGATAACAACTGGCTCCTACTCGGGGATGGAATCCTCCCAGTGAGGCTCCAAGAACAAGCAAACCTGTGCCTATCTATTAACTTAAAAATTATGCCGCCAATCATTTACAATTTGTATTGCGTTAGTCCATTAGGCTATGGAGTCATCTGGCCTGAGCAATTTATCTTTGGACAACCTGTAGCATGTTGTGCTTATTCAACCAATAACTGAAAACAATCTAAGTGTTCATATGAAGAGCTTATTCTTCTACCTATTATCACTCAAAGAAACTCTTTGGGGTTGCAGGCCAAAGATGCTTGGTAACTTAAAATATGAATAGGTTTATGATTATGTTGGGATAAAATGGGATAACTGACCTACTAGATCATATCAAGAGAGTCAAAGAATATATAATCGGATGAGACAGTGCTTTTAAGAATCAATGATCAGATGAATAACATAACAGTGGATGAAGAATACTATACTTACTAACCAGATCACACATGTAATGGGTCGGATAAGATAGTGCAGGTATCACTACTAAATCAAGCTTATGAGTTGACCAATGAGATGATAGTCATTGGCAACTAAGACAAACTTGACACAAAGTGAAGATTACCATTAAATCAAGCTATGAACTGACTAATGAGATGACAGTCATATTGCAGTTAAGATAACTTGAATTAAAGCATAGAAGGAATAAGAAGTGACAATCTAATATTCATAGAGAAAGAAGATTGTGATCTGAATTACATATCTATGACAGTCTATTACAAATGTAACATGGTATTGTCTTTAGCATTCAAACCTCCCTCTAGAATTTATAGCCTTTACAAAGCAGTTTCATATCCTAAAAAGATTGATCAAATATTCTAAAAACAGATAGTCAAAATAGATCCTAAATAATAGAAGATGATCCTAAATTAAGATCAATCTCATATTCTTTTAAGAGACTTCATCTTTCTCGACCTCTAATGTGTGCAGATAGCCTTCCAAGGCTTATAGATGTACTTTGATCATGATAGAATCAAATTTGCTATCTTTGGCAAAAACAACTGATTTTGTGCCCCAAAAATAGGTGTCTAATCTGGCTTTGACACCTCTTCAAACATCTTTATTATCAAATCTGGATCTTGAATTTGATGTGTAAATTCAATATGCATCTTTAGAAACTATTTTCAGGATGTTTGGTTTGAAAAAATAAGATCTGGGTGATATTTCACCAAATTTGGCCATCTCAGGTTTCACCAGCTAATTTGCCTTACGATCTATTAGTTAGCTGGTGAAAGCTCTGATTTTCACCAGCTAACTGGTTATAATTTAGCCTTTTGCGCTGGTGAAAGTTCTATCTTGGTAAAAAAAGGAAATCTTCAAAAAGATTATACTTTGCCTCCATGGCTGCCATCTGTTGTTTTAGAATTTGAACCAAATTCTTTATTGTCTTCTTCAATTTGCTCCATATAAATTGACAGAGAGTTTTTTGTTCATCTGTATTGATACTATGACTTTCTTTACCTGTGTTCAACTGCTAACACATTTATGCTTTGATTTAGGTATTGACAATGGATATCTTACATCTTGATGTGAAACATACATTGTTTTATATTATGTGCTCCAGCAACTAGTTGTAATGTTTTCCTCGCAAAATGCAACAGCTACAGGATGACTTCTACTTGGCATGTTGATCCGTAAAAACTTGAAGCTTGTATTTGAAGCATTATCCAGTTTAAAAACCCTCACTACCCTCTCTGCACAAGCTGTTGCCAAACTTCAGCAATCTGATGTGAAACAAAGCCATGTGACTGCATCATCATGTCCCTTCAAATTTATTAGAAGACCCTCACTCGCTTTGTTTCCTTGGTGGATCATGCTTGTGACTTATGGAATGTAATATCCATCATATAACTCTCGAGTGATAAAGAAGTCATTCGTTGCATTGTCTAGGTGTTCTTTGAAAAATGCCTGTAGAAAGTCATACATATCATTACTAACACTCTTCTCATCATGACGGATATCACGTACATCAGTGTTGTAACTAAAACCAGTTCCAGTAGGTTGATCTACAAAAATAAGATTTTATGCCATGTCACCTTCATACTCATTTCAAGCCAGAGTTAAATTGTCTGTTGTCTTGAAAGGTCCATTATCATAAAACACAACGAGTTCACTGCTACAACTAGGGTCGCCAGTCATCCAAAGAAAAATAGGGTCGTCCTTTTTGCCTCCCCGTGACTCAAAGAAGAAGTAGAATATCTGGGCAGCGTGTGTGTGTTCGAGGAAAATATATCCGGTATAATGGCCGAGCTCTTCGAGACCTGCAAAATTCCTCGATATGCCATGGAACCCGACATCTTGCACAGTGCACAATATCGCAGACAACACTTGGAAAGGGGAGCCTTTTGGTGCCCATCACAATTTATATTGCAGGAATTCCTCATTCAAGAGAAAGCTAAACCTGAGCTTCATGCTCATATTTAGGTGCGAAAGACATGGTTAAAACATCCTTTTCAAACAGGAAGCCTTCAAAACTAGCGATACCACATCCAACATCAAGAAACACTGGGCTATGCTTACCCCGTGGAATGTTAGATAAAGCCCTTTTTACAACTACAGGTTTGGTGTGAGGAACATTGTTGTACCATATCTTATCTCTGCTTGTGGGCTATCTTATTGGTTTCTTATATCCTTTAGGAAAAAGAAAGAGCCATCGATCTGTTGTCAACAAACTTGCAAAACCCTACAGCTCGATGAAAATCTCCTTCTATCGTGGCTTAGTTGGAATTGTTTGACTTGGCTGAGCGCATGGCTATAATTTTGCAGTTTGAAAACAAACCGGACATGCAAAATTTGTTCAAATACTGATGCGTGATCTCCTTTTCTTGTTAGCTGCTCTTTGTAATCTTGGGCACTTGGCATGTGTAATGATAGGCATCGACATCGGCACCCTAGACTTTACAATTTGACACCTTTACATTTGCAAATTGAACACCGGGCTGAGCTTTTTTTAGAACACCCGTGCAACCCATTTTAATATCGACATCTGGAAGCCTATAAATATTTTAAAAAACATTGCAGGGAAAGTATCCCACATTCCTTAGGAGTTTAGGTGTTTCCAGTGTTACATACGCCAATCCATTAACTATAAAATCAATGAGTTTTATGGGAAAAGGCTCGGTGCTGCGCTTGGCTTGTGGTTTGATGTGCCACGATTTCAATGTGATGGCCTCAACCCTAGACTTTGTTCTATGCGATAAATTTAGGACACTTAAAGCACACACCATATTTTGGTTAAAATAACAATATATATTTTTTATTTTCAAATCTAAGAGGCAATAAACTAGGGTTTTAGGCTCTAACAATAGGGATTTGGGAATGCAGATCAGAGGGAAGAGTCGAAGAGTCATAGGAGTCTTTGGGCAAAAGTAATCAAAGGGAACTTCTCAAAAATGTCTAGAAACAGTTGGAGATCATGACACTAGTAAACAATGGAAAATCTAGCCTAAATTGGATGAAAAAGCTCAAATTTACCAGTACATTTTGAGCACTAACATCTGGCTCCAATTGGGATGGAGACCTCCCTGTGAGGTTTCCAAAAACCTAGTAGTTCAAGTCGCCTTTACCATTGGGCATGGAGTCATCTAGCCGCCTTTGGCATTGGGCATGGAGTTATCTGGCTGCCTTTGGCATTGGGCATGGAGTCATCTGACCTTTGCAACTGTTCCTCTACAAACCTGTAACTTGCATGCAGCCTCCTACTTATTCATGAAATCAACAACTGAAAAAGATCTCTTTGCTCGTATGGTGACCTTATTCCTCTACCTACTAACCAGTAGAGGCAGATTTATCAAGTAAGATCGAATTTCCAATGTAGCCATACCATAAACTAATTTACTATAAAAATCCTTGATCTTGACCTGAACAATAATGGAAGGGATATCACACAGAAAAGAGGTTTGAACAAATGATAAAGACAATTTTCTTTTGACAGAAAATTTTTAACATCTATGTTGCTCATAGACTCCAAATAGTCAGCAAAAGGGTCATCAAATTCATAAAGCAATACCTCTTTGGACTGTTGATCCAACTGTAAATTGAAAAGATGTTGAAAACTACCTTTACTAATCTCATCATCGAATGCAGGCTGCTCGAGATCCGTTGGAGAAACATATACGATAGACTGCTGATCTGGACTATTCAGTTCCTCACCTTCTTCTTGATATCTGTTGCAAACTTCCAGTCGCTGCAAATCTTGAAACTCATCATGTTCATCTTTTTCATTTGACATTGACATGTAAAGCACATAAGGAGAAATATAATCCTCTGGTTGTCCTTCTTGGAGATTAGATGTTTTCTGAAAATCTTGTTCCTCATGGTTGGGACAACTTCCCTTGGTTTGTAAATCCGGAAGCTGAGCGCTACCTTTACTGATCTCAATGTTGCATGTAGGCGGCTCAACCTTTGTTGTAGATCCAAAACTTTCAATTTTTGATCTATCAATCTGCTTATCATCTTTAAAATTTTCAAAGGGAACAATTTGATCTGCATAACAATCTAAGAGAGTGGTTGCATTTGGTATATTGTTTAAAGCATCTATACTATGGCCATCATCTTGAAGACCACCCATCTCTTGATCACGGTGAGAGATATCTTCTGCTGCAGCAAAATCTGTATGAGTATTTGGATCTTTATTCAATAAATAAAACTCATGACACCATTGAGGATAAAGAAGGTCATATGGAAAATGGTTTTTACAAAACACATGGAAGGCAACATGAAAATCAGCCAAAGAGCTGACACTTGCACTTGTAAGAGACCAACGCCGGTCAAGAGCAATCCCTTCTAATGAAGATTTGAAAAGCTTAATTTGAACATCCTCATGTACAATTTCAAGCTGGTCAATAAAGTCATGGAAATCTAGCAAATGTTCAGCTGGCACTTCCCACTTCTCTCCATGAAATCTAGGAATACTACGTTCCCATTCATCTCTAGTAGGTACTGGATGAGGGTAACCAGAAATACTTGAAAAATCACAGAACTCATACCTTGTAGGAAAGATCTAGTTCATGTCATACCAGTGGAGTCGCCAACAGATTTCAGAGCAAGGGAGTCGCCACTGAATCCGTCCTTCATGGATTTGCCAGATAGATAATTACAACCAAAATAATGTTTGGGCTTTGTCTATCATCAAAGATGGATCGATGTCATCTCCCAAGGAAGCTGAGCTTCAATCTCCTCTCCCCGACAATGACGCCAATTTGTTATCACTCCAAGAAACTCTTTGGGGTTGCAGGCCAAAGATGCTTGGTAACTTAAAATATGAATAGGTTTATGATTATGTTGGGATAAAATGGGATAACTGACCTACTAGATCATATCAAGATAGTCAAAGAATATATAATCGAATGAGACAGTGCTTTCAAGAATCAATGATTAGATGAATAGCATAACAGTGGATGAAGAATACTATACTTACTAACTAGATCACACATGTAATGGATCAGATAAGATAGTGCAGGTATCACTATTAAATCAAGCTTATGAGTTGACCAATGAGATGACAGTCATTGACAACTAAGACAAACTTGACACAAGGTGAAGATTACTATTAAATCAAGCTATGAACTGACTAATGAGATGACAGTCATATTGCAGCTAAGATAACTTGGATTAAAGTATAAAAGGAATAAGAAGTGACAATCTGATATTCATAGAGAAAGAAGATTGTGATCTGAATTACATATCTATGACAGTCTATTACAAATGCAGCATGGTATTGTCTTTAGCATTCAAACCTCCCTCTACACTTTATAGCCTTTACAAAACAGTTTCAGATCCTAAAAAGATGGATCAAATATTCTAAAAAAAGATAGTCAAAATAGATCCTAAATAATAGAAGATCATCCTAAATTAAGATCAATCTCATATTCTTTTAAGAGTGTTAATATTTCTCAACCTCTAATGTGTGCAGATAGCCTTCCAAGGCTTATAGATGTACTTTGATCATGATAGAATCGAATTTGCTATCTTTGGCAAAAACAACTGATTATGTGCCCCAAAAATAGGTGTCTAATCTGACTTTGACACCTCTTAAAACATCTTTATTATCAAATCCGGATCTTGAATTTGATGTATAAATTCAATATGCATCTTTAGAAACTATTTTCATAATGTTTGGTTTGAAAAAATAAGATCTGGGTGATATTTCACCAAATCTGGCCATCTGAGGTTTCACCAGCTAATTCGCCTTACGATCTGCTAGTTAGCTGGTGAAAGCTCTGCTTTTCACCAGCTAACTGGTTATAATTTAGCCTTTTGCGCTGGTGAAAGTTCTATCTTGGTAAAAAAGGAAATCTTCAAAAAGATTATACTCTATTTTCATGGCTGCCATCTGTTCTTTTAGAATTTGAACCAAATTCTTTATTGTCTTCTTCAATTTTCTCCATATAAATTAACAGAGAGTGTTTTGTTCATATGTACTGATACTTTGACTTTCTTTACCTGTTTTCAGTTGCTAACACATTTATGCTTTGATTTAGGTATTAACAGTGGATATCTTACAGCTTGATGTGAAACATACATTGTTTTATATTATGTGCTCCAACAACTAGTTGTGTTGTTTTCCTTGCAAAATGCAATAGCTACAGGATGACTTCTACTTGGAATGTTGATCCGTAAAAACTTAAAGCTTTTGCTTGAATCATTATCCAGTTTAAAAACCCCCACTTCCCTATCTACACAAGTTGTTGCCAATCTTCAGCAATTTGATGTGAAACAAAGCCATGTGACTGCATCATCATGTCCCTTCAAATTTATTGGAAGACCCTCACTCGCTTTGTTTCCTTGGTGGATCATGCTTGTGACTTATGGAATGTAATATCCATCATATAACTCTCGAGTGATAAAGAAGTCACTCTTTGCATTGTCTGGGTGTTCTTTGAAAAATGCCTGTAGAAAGTCATACATATCATTACTAACACCCTTTTCATCATGACGGATATCATGTACATCAGTGTTGTAACTAAAACCAGTTCCAGTAGGTTGATCTACAAAAATAATATTTGATGCCTTGTCACCTTCATACTCATTTCAGGCTAGAGTTAAATTGTTTGTTGTCTTGAAAGGTCCATTATCATAAAACACAATGAGTTCACTGCTACAACTAGGGTCGCCAGTCATCCAAAGAAAAACAGGGTCGTCCTTTTTGCTTCCCCGTGACTCAAAGAAGAAGTAGAATATATGTGCAGTGTGTGTGTGTGTTCAAGGAAAATATATCTTGTATGATGGTCGAGCTCTTCGAGACCTATAGACTTCCTCGATATGCCATGGAACCCGACATCTTGCACAGTGCACAATATCACAGACAACACTTGGAAAGGGGAGCCTTTGGGTGCCCATCACAATTTATATTGCAGGAACTCCTCATTCAAGAGCAAGATAAACTTGATCTTCATGCTCATATTTAGGTGTGAAAGACATGGTTAAAACATCCTTTTCAAACAGGAAGCCTCCAAAACTAGTGATACCACATCCAACATCTAGAAACACTTGGCTATGCTTACCCCATGGAATGTTAGATAAAGCCCTTTTTACAACTGCAGGTTTGGTGTGAGGAACATTGTTGTACCATATCTTATCTCTTCTTGTGGGCTATCTTATTGGTTTCTTATATCCTTCAGGAAAAAGAAAGAGCCATCAATTTGTTGTCAACAAACTTGCAAAACCCTGTAGCTCGATGAAAATCTCCTTCGATCATGGCTTAGTTGCAATTGTTTGACTTGGCTGAGCACATGGCTATAATTTTGCAGTTTGAAAACAAACCAGACATGCAAAAAAATTTCAAATACTGATGCGTGATCTCCTTTTCTTGTTAGCTGCTCTTTTTAATCTTAGGCACTTGGCATGTGTAATGATAGGCATCGACATCGGCACCCTAGACTTTACAATTTGACACCTTTACATTTGCAAACTGAACACCGAGCTGAGCTTCTTTTTAGAGCACCTGTGCAACCCATTTTAATATCGGCATCTGGAAGCCTATAAATATTTTAAAAAACAATGCAGGGAAAGTATCCCACATTCCTCAGGAGTTTAGGTGCTTGAGTGTTACATATGCGAATCCATTAACTATAAAATCAATGAGTTGTATGGGAAAAGGCTCGGTGTTGTGCTTGGCTTGTGGTTTGATGCGCTAGGATTTCAATGTGGTGGCCTTAACCCTAGACTTTGTTCTATGCAATAAATTTAGGACACTTAAAGCACACACCATATTTTGGTTAAAATAACAATATATATTTTTTATTTTCAAATATAAGAGGCAATAAACTAGGGTTTTAGGCTCTAACAACAGGGATTTGGGAATGCAAATCAGAGGGCAAAGTCATAGGAGTCTTTGGGAAAAATTAATCAAATGGAACTTCCCAAAAATGTCTAGAAATAGTTGGAGATCATGACACTAGTAAACAATGGAAAATCTAGCCTAAATTGGATGAAAATGGTAAAATTTACCAGTACATTTTGAGCACTAACACTGCCTATCCCTACTGCTAACCAAATCTAAAATTTGGTCAGGTAAATGCAGATTTCCATAACATCCATTTGAGCAACTTCAAAACCGTGATGACTTTATCTCTATCACTACTTAATAGAAAATAACTGAAACATATCAACAGTAGTAAATAAGCTTTCAGAAAGTCATACTCACTCTTGGAAATTTATGAATGAATGAAATCTAGAACTTTAATAGGGTTTGAAATAAGTAATTCTATCAAATCAGCCACCGGATCTCTAAAATCAAGATCAAAAGCATTATGATTCATGAAAGTTGACTGCCCTTCCATGACTGGCTCTCTATTTGTAGATAGATGTCTTCCTTGGAAGTCTTCTTGCTATCCCAATTGAGAACTGAATGTGGACTGCTCTTCCTCTATCAAATGAAAATACAAATTCAACTATTGACCATAAACTTTTTGTTCTTCACCTTCCTCCTCATATATGCTAAAAACTGCCTTAGACTGCAAATCAGAAAGATGAGGGTTGCCCTTAGAATATGCTGCAAATCTGAGAGTGTCAACTGCTAATATGTCAATCTAATAATCATTTTTGGGGTTTTCAAAGGGGACAATCTCATCTTCATGACAACCTAAATATGTAGATGTGTTTGATACAATGTCAAAAGCATCAATGCTATGGTTATCCATCCGAAGATCACCAATATTTTGGTTACAATGATAGATGTCCCAACACACTCTTCGAAGCCATCATTAGCCACATCGTGTATACATTTATGATCATCTCTCTATGTAGCTAAATGAACCAGCTCTTTGACTTCATAACAATCAGACTTGAGGATAGTAAGAGAACATTTAGTTTCTTTATTATCCATTTATAGTTCACGTTGATGGGAAAACACAACATCTTGAAGATCATTAACGGGCTATGGTATATTATGAAGGGGAGCTCTTTCTATATTTACATCTTCAAGCTTACAATGTAATTCATATTCATCACAGCAATTGTCAAATGCAAACTCATTTGAAAAATACCTTTTACAGTGCTCAGTGAATGCTTTATGAAAATCCTTCAATGATGAAATGCTGGAAGGAGGTAAAGAAAAATACCACTGAAATGCATCACAATACAATGAAAACATGAACATATTCATACGAACATCTTCATGCTGCAGATCTAATAGATCCATACACTCATGAAACTTGATGAGGTGTTCTGCGGGATTGTCTTCATTGCTCTCTTTGAAGCTAGGCAGAAAATCTCCCCATTCTGACATATCAGGTACTGGATATGGGAAACTAGGAACTGAAGAGAAGTCAAGAGGTGAAAACCTCCAAGCCAAAAGAGCAACAAATGCTTTTGACATTTTAATATCGTGGAGTTGCCATTGAATCCATCCTTCATGGAGTCGCCAATAGATGATTACAACCAATGTAGTGTCCAACCTTTATCTATCATCAAAGATCATATCTATATCGTCTCCCAGGGAAGCTGAGATTCGATCTCCTCTCCCTGGCAATGGCGCCAATTTTTTATCACTCCAGGAAAATCTCCTAGGCTGAAAGTCAGAGATGCCTGGTAACTTAATCTTTTTGGAAACTATTTTCTCAATAATAGGTGTGGGTTTGGATCAAGTTGGATGACTCAATCAATCCTCACTCAAAACATGCATGAACACATTTAGATGGACAAAGATTTCAACCACAAATGTTCAGAGAGTTTATGAGTAAATGGATGTATTGAGAAATAACTATTATACCAACATAATCATATATAAAACATATATGAATGGCCAATTACAATAATCACAGAAATACTTGCAAAGTTTAACTTATGAATGCAATAATAGCATGAATATAATATCCAGGTGCAAGTACACAATAGGTAAGAAGATGAAATCTGAACAAGTTATGGAAAAATAAGCTTGTATTACTTAATATGAAAATGAGAAGCTTGAGTACAAAATCTGAAAGAGTATCCAAAGTCGAACCCCTTGGTGCTCCAAATGTATTTGGATTTATAGCCTTATAATATGAAAACTATATCCTTGAAATATGGATCAGATTTTCTAAAAATAGTCAAATCAAAATAGATACAACAAGTGTAGGATGAGATCCTATAAAAATGGATCTAGAATACTAAAAATGGAAAGTCAAAACAAAATAGGAAAAGATCCTATCTAAGGAATCAAACTCTATATTGATAGCCTTCATATCCTCTAAACTCTTTGACAGATGTAGAAAACCTTCCAAGGCTGATGAATCTTCATAGGAAATTCGAATTTGCCACCTTTGGCAAAAAAGACAGTTTTTTGCTCATGAACTAGGTCACCATTTTCACTTTTCCCCTTCTTAAACATTAAATACATCAAGATAAAGCCTTAAATATGATGTATTTAATTATTATGCATCTTTACAAACCAACCTCGAAAGATTTGGTTGAGAAAAATTCAAATCTGGGCAAAAATGCGACCTTGTTACCATGTAACAGGTTTCGGTGGTTAAAAGATAAAAATATGGGCCTGTTTAACCACCGAAAATCTCTGCTTGATGGTTAACCACTGAAAATGCTTCACTGAGAAGTGATACAAGGAAGTGTCATTCGACTCTTCTAGTTTAGGAGATATAACAAAATTGATTAATTAAAAATCTAAATGCATAAGTGGTGGTCATTCCTTCCTTATTCTTCACCTAAAGAGGTACTATTCTAGGATACTAATAGTTGACTGAAATGGAACAATTCTCTATAAAATGGTTTATCTACCCTTCCACATTATTCCCCTAACATTATAAAATGGTTTGTCTGGAAAAGGAGTTCCTAACCCTTTTTTATTCCTCCCCTAAAGAAATACCAATCCATGAAATGGACAGTTAACTAGAAGGGAACAATTATCTATAGAAGGGTCGATCGACCTTTCCACATTATTCCCCTAGTGAAAACCTCTTCCATGAATTTAAAAAAGGATTCACTGAGTGAAGGATCAACTCACCCTTTGAACCTTCTAAACTAGGTTAAACAATGACAAGGATGAATTAAAAATATGAATGCAAAAGGGGTAGTTGACCCTTAATTATTATTCCCCTAGAGATAACCCCCCGTGAAACCTCTTCTATGATTTTGGAAATGTGATTGAAAAATTATAAATTAAAGGAATGATCAACCCTTCTAGATTACGATAAACAATGGAAATGATTAATTAATAAATTGAATGTATAAGGAGTGAGAAGCCCTTCTGTATTCACCTAAAATGATATAATTCTAGGAGTAAATATATTGAGAAGGGTTGATGAACATTTCCACAATATTCCCCGCAACGGAAATCAATTATATGATATATAGTGAGTTAGTACTTGTATTTCTAAAAACATACAATAACTAGATTAATTAATATAACAATTCATACAATCATGTCAAATATATTACCACTAGTATTATTGATGCAAATAAATAGGTGTACATGTCGTAACAAAGTCACTATGTGTTTGCTTTTCCATCCCTTCTAATAGAAAGAAGGGTTTTTTACATTGATGAATATGGTTTCCTCTCGATGGGATACACACATGAAGACACTTATTTGACTTATAGGCGGTCATCAGCCCAAATTAAGAAAAATGACATATTTTCACTGCTACAGATGGTGAAAACTTATAGATGTGAAGATCACAATTTCTTCATCTCATATCTAATTCATGAATTTTTTGACTTAAAAAAATATTCATGGATCCACACTTGTTGGGAAATAACCACAAGATAATTGGTATCAAAGGATGCCACTACTTCAAATTCCAACTTCTTGACGACACACCAATCATGCAATATAAAGCCTCGATTGATAAGGGAGGGGAAAAATCTTGGCATCCCGTGATAACTTATTGGGAGAATATCTTAAAGGATTTGGTCATGCCTTTTATGATCAATGAGCACTAAAGCAATAATTTATAGCCATAATTTTTAGCCATCCACAATGTGGGATATTGATCATAATTTTTAGCCATTCCTTTTATGATCAATGAGAGCTCAAGAAATAATTTTTAGCCATCCACAATGTGGGATATGATCAATGTGGGATATTGATCATAATTTTTAGCCATTCCTTTTATGATCAATGAGCACTCAAGCAATAATATTTAGCCATCCACAATGTGGGATATAAACAACAACATTGATATACAACCCAAACATGAAGTCATGAAACCTACTTGAGGGATAATGTCCACATTATAGGGGATCATTATGTTGGACCTATATATAACAATTCCATAGATGAATTTCCTAGTACAATTTCCTTGTAAAATTTGTATAAGATATTTGGAGAATGATAATTATGAATTGATGATGGACATAACTACATCGTTGGTATGATTAGGTGAAATCATGCAAAGATCCTCTTGGTTTCGAGAATAGTTCATTCTCTACTAAACAGGGGAAACCATGTGAAGGTGGAAGCTCTAATTATGCTCCCCCGGCACCCCGCCCCCCTAGATGACTCTCAATTTCCCCATATTACCTAATTTGAAATTATAAAGAACATGTATCATATACTATATTATACAAAATAAAAATATATAAAGATCATATAAAAGATATAAAAACATACCTCTTCTTTTCAACAATTAAATATCAGTCATCTTCTTCATCATCCAGTTCAACATCTGTATCATGATCTAGTTCAGAATCGATATTGGTGAAATGATCACTCCTATCAACATCATCATCAACGTCATTTTCGCTACTATAGTTATCGATATCGTCAATGAGATCGTCATCTCCTACATTTGGATGATCAACCTCTTCAACTTCTTCGTCTAACACATCGAACACATGAGCCACTTGCTCCTGATCTTCATAATCATGATGTTCTTCCTCATTATTATCTTCATCCTCAGCTACATGATTGTACTTTACTGGTCTTCCTCTTTGATCATATCTAACAACGTATGACCAACTTGCTTTACTAGGTACCTCTGAGTAAAATACTTGCTCACATTGACTTGGAAGAACATAAGGTTTTGTACCCAGTTCAAATGCCCTTGTATTAACCATGGTAAATCCATTATCATGCTCAATAACAGTTCTTTCACGATCACGTTCATGCATCTGTATCCTGTATCATTTAACCTCAAACAAAACTATTTTGAAGGAATTAAAATCACACTCAATTATATCCTCCAAATGGCCATAGTACCTATTCTCAGTTTCTTCCGTATTTGTGTCAGTTCTAGACGAAATGTTGGTGACCTTAAACACTACATTTATCCCACAATCCGAGGCTTTCATCTTATCATCCAACATTTTGATACGAAATTTACGACCATTACACCACATAACCTTGTGATGTTTCAACTGCAACATGGAAAACAAGTAAAAAATAAATTGTGAATTAATAATGCTCATATAGGTCTTACTAAATATATATTTCAATAATTAAACAAACCAAATACATTGAAAAATTGGGAAAATACTAGGAAAATGTGGGTAACAAATTTAACTTTCATGTTTATCTTTTAAACCAAAGGCCAAATCAACTTACCTTGATGTAAGATCAGAGAATTGATCTCGATGACGATGCGTTGTTTTAATCATCTTACTCACCCCTTCCCATGATAACCTACCAAAGTATTCTTCAATATATTCTATCCAATGCTCCATCCAATCAAGGTTGTTTGCAATGTATAAATGTAAAGCATCCCACTTGCGAGAAACTAAATAATAGCATAACAATTTAATATCATTAATTAGTTATTGTTAATAAATGAATAATTTAATATATGTGTAATATATTAAATCTACTTCAACATCTAATAATTACCTTTCACAGTCCTCATTTGACCTTTCCCCAATAGGACCTCTTATCACTCCAGGAAACTCTCCTAGGTTGTAAGTTAGAGATGCCTGGTAACTTAATCTTTTTGGAAACTATTTTGTCAATAATAGGTGTGGGTTTGGATCAAGTTGGATGACTGAATCACTCCTCACTAAAAACATGCATGAACAAATTTAGATGGACAAGGCTTTCAACCACAAATGTTCAGAGAGTTTATGAGTAAATGGATGTATTGAGAAATAACTATTATACCAACAGAATCATATATAAAACATATATGAATGGCCAATTACAATAATCACATAAATACTTGCAAAGTTTAACTTATGAATGCAATGATAAGATGATAGTTATCGAGCATAAATAAGCATAACAACATGAATATAATATCCAGGTGAAGGTACAGAATAGGTAAGAAGATGAAATATGAACAAGTTATGGCAAAAGAAGCTTGTATTACTTAATATGAAAATGAGAAGCTTGAGTACAAAATCTGAAAGAGTCTCCAAAGTCGAACCCCTTGGTGATCCAAATGTATTTGGCTTTATAGCCTTATAAGATGAAATATATATCCTTGAAAGATGGATCAGATTTTCTAAAAATAGTCAAATCAAAATAGATACAACAAGTGTAGGATGAGATCCTATAAAAATGGATCTAGAATACTAAAAATGGAAAGTCAAAATAAAATAGGAGAAGATCCTATCTAAGGAGTCAAAATCTATCTTGATAGCCTTCATATCCTCTAAACTCTTTGATAGATGTAGAAAACCTTCCAAGGCTGATGAATCTTCATAGTAAATTCAAATTTGCCACCTTTGGCAAAAAAGACAGCTTTGTGTTCATGAACCAGGTCACCATTTTCACTTTTCCACCTTCTTAAACATTAAATACATCAAGATAAAACCTTAAATCTGATGTATTTAATTATTATGAATCTTTAGAAACCAACCTCGAAAGATTTGGTTGAGAAAAAGTCAAATATGGCCAAAAATATGACCTTGCTGCCATGTAACAGGTTTCAATGGTTAAGAGATAAAAATATAAGCCTATTTAACCATCAAAAAGCTTTGCTTTCAGTGGTTAAGAGAGCAAAAATTTGGGCCTCTTAACCACCGAAACCTGTAACTTTCTGAAAATGTTCAAAATTGCAAAAATGAATTACGTTGTTGCTTCTGTGAGTGATCAAGGCTGCTTGGTGATGCTGCTCCTCCCTTATACAAAATTGGAAACTTCAGTTTGTTGTGTAGGATGCTATGTTTCCTTCTCTAAAGAAGTGGCCAATTCTGCTAGGGTTTCTAACCCTGAGTGCTTGGGAGTTGAAGTCTGAATTTCTTTCATCTTCTGCCTTACGCGTCTAAGTTGTCTGTACATCCTGGTGTTCTCCTTCATCAATAGTTTGTTCCTATCCAGAGTCTTGTCATGTTTATCACTGACATCCTGACTAATGTCATATAATTCCACATTTCTATCAATTAAATGTGCATTCTTATTGTTGATTTGTTTCTTAGAGTATTCTAAGTCATAAACCTTCTTCAGTAATTGGTTTATCTTCTGTGATCTGGTTGGTGTTGGTTTGCTAGCAGATGCTTCAACCAAAGGTGTGCTATGTTCCACTAGAGGAGTAGGAGTTGGCAGATTAGGGTAATCATCAACAACTTGATCAAGTGGTTCCTCACCCTGTACCTACAAATTAGCAAAAACCTGTGAGCTAGGGAGACAAGACACCTAAAATCAAGAGGAAACAATGGATGTATGTTGAATTGGAAGGCACAAAATAGGGATGACTTGGGTTATATGAGATAGACCAAATCTTTAACAAGTCATAACCAGAAACTCAGGCTTGATTATAGCTGAAAACTCAGACTTAATGAAATAGAGAAGACTCGGGCTTCTGTGGCATTTGGATGACAGATGGAGTTGTAATATGCATAACAGAAAACTTGACCTTCATATGGCATAATGAAGATGACTGCAGAGTCGGGTTTGATAATGAAATCAAAGGGATTTAATATAATGAACATAAATAAGACTTCGGACTTGATGTATTTCAAATCATAATTAAATTGGGAATCATCATGAATATATCTCTCGGGACTTGAAGTTATGAAGGCCATGTGAATCATCAAACAATTAGACGAAACAATCACTTCATAAATTTTTGTGTATGCCCTGGTTTCAAGTCGAAATGACAAATGGAGGTTTGCAAGTACCACCAAGCATCAAAGCTCGACCAAAAGTTATAATACCACCTTACATCACCAATTTTCTTAACTTTCGTCATTTAGCATTCCATCATTAGGCCAAATGACATCTGGATCATGCGAAAATGCAGGCTTTGACATTTTTGGGCTTTACACCCTGCCTCATAATGAGGGGAACTTTTGAATTCCTTCCTGAGCTCCAAATTCATATCTGAAAGTACCATTGGAAAGATTAGGATGTCTAGTTGTCAATCGACTATTTGAGTGTGTGAAACGGCCTTTCCACGACTGAGAAAAATGATTTTTTCCAAGGTAGTTTATTTATGGAAAACTTGCACTTTCTGTGGTTAACTAGCCCTGAATTTCGCCTGTTAACCACCGAAAGCTCTGATTTTGGTGGTTAATGAACTCTTCACAGGTTCTCCTAAACCACTGAAACCTGTAATTCACCCTTTTTGTAAAGAAAATCAATTCCAATGTTTATTTCAAGTTTATTTACAAAAAATAGGCTCTCTAACAAGCCTATAAAAATTTAGAAATAATTTTTTGGAGTTCTCTCTATCACCTGAAAATGACAATTTTGATTGTGCTAGTTTAGGTGATAACAAGACCTCCCCTTCAAATTTGTTTATGGAGTCAAGATGCCAAATGTGAGGCACATTCATATTTTCTACTAATTTATGTATATATTGACTAATGTACAACATGCATTGATATACCATATATCCCTTAACCATAGAACCCTCCAGATGTGTTCTTTGTCTAACAAAAGCCTTCAATGACTTCAACTGCCTCTCCACCATCCACATTGACCTAGTGTGTATTGGTCCACATAATTCAATCTCCTCAACTTGTTGTATGAGGTAGTGTTCTTGTGCATTGAAAAATGTTGGAGGTAGATACTATTTCATTTGACACATTAGTCGAGGAATTTCTCTCTTCCAATACCTTATATCTTCTTTATGGATTTCTTTTGATGATAGCCACCTACAAATGTCGATGCAATAAAATAATATCAAGGCAAACATAAATTTGTAGATAAAAGGTAATATGTCAATAAGTTCCAATAAAAATCACATAAGAAGTGCATTTTCAATCTAAAACAATACTTACCTCATGTATTTGCCAAGTACATAAATAATTTATTTATTTTTGCTGTCAAAGTCATCTAGGAGAGATAAAAGTAGAACATGCTATAACAAAAAACAAATAATTATTATTTGTTTCCAAAACAAGGGTACCAATAAGAAAATATATTATAACCTACTAATTACCTTAATGAATGTATGTCAGTCATGTGTTTTAACCCCGCCAAAATCACCTTTTTTAGTTAATATATTTTGTATGTTCGACGAAAACCCCGTCAGAAACCTAATTTTTCGAATGACCTCTTTTACAATAATGCTCTGCTGATCCGTCAATAACCAAGGAAGACTAGTATTTTGTTCATGACCATCACCATTAAAATTAATAATAATACTTTGCAAGGCATGATTAGCGTCTCGGATGTCACAACAAATCTTTCCAATTCTCTCTTTGTCAGTGCTTCCATCTAATATTCTCCATAACAATTCTGTTATGTTCTTCCCGATATGCATTGTATCAAACAAATGAACTACTTGTAGGTGCTTGTAGTATGGCAATCTACTAAATTGCATCGGGTAACTTTTCATTCCTCGTGAAAGCCCATTTGTGCCTTAACAACATTCGTGAAACATCAACAAATTGAAATTAACACTAATTAATGGGACAAAATGAAATTAATACTAATGAAATTAACCAAAGATTTATATAATAGGCCATACATAAATAATTTGCGTACCTTGACAATTTCTAATATATTCCAACTTCCATAGGCGAGGTGTCATTATTCTTGGTTTTTTCCCGTTTTCTTCTTTACCATTGAACTTTTCTTTGTCTATAGTTCAATAACTATGGTTCTTAAGAAGAAAGTGTCTATACTCATCAAACAATTCCTTTTCTAAACTCCTTGAATGATGAGATTTTATCCTAGTACCACAAACTAGAAATGCAAATTTACCCTTTGTTTGAAGACCTACAAGATATATGAATAAATGTAGCATCAAATTAGAGTTACAATTTAAAATAATGAATGATTTTTTCAAAATATATATATAATATTAAATCAAAAAAATAAAGTAACAATATACCACACAAATGTGTTAACTCGGGAGCATCATGAATTGTCCATGATAGTATTCCATGGAATTGAAATCGTCTTTTCCCTATTGGTCTAGAGATGTCATACATAGTGACACAAACCCATAACTTCAAGAACTTGTCGATGATAGGCTCAATATATATGTTCATATATTTAACCTGGTACCTACATGATTGGTTCAACCTACTTCATAATTAATTGTACTTATCTAGATGTCGTGATATATAAAAGAAATAATTACCATGCACGAAACAAAGAAATGAAATAATTCTTCATGCTTTAAAGCAAATAAAAGATAATTAAATACCTGGAACAATCATTGCCAACATTGTGTGCTCTCTCTTGATCGACATCCAAGGAGGAAGGTTATTTTTTATAACAAAAAAAGGCCACACTGAGTACATAGAACAAAGCTCTCCAAATGGATTGACACCATCAACTGCCAACAAAAGTCTAACATTACAAGGTTCTTCTTTAAAAATTGGCCATTTTTCTTCTATGTAGTTCAATGCAGAACCATCTACAGGCATTCTAAGTACATCGTCTTGACTTCTGTTCTTTGCATGAAAATCCATAAACTGTGCTATACTTTGGCACCTGAACAACCGCTGGAAATGTGGAATTATAAGAATATAATGAGGAACTTTGCGAGACACCTTATTTGACGCTTTATCGATTCAATATCTACTTATTTGACATTGTGGGCATTCATTTTCTAATGCATATTGTCCATAATATATGATATGATCATTAGGACACGCATCAATAGCCTAATAGTCCATTCCAATTTCTTTCATAATCACGGATATTTCTCGATATGTCGGTGGAAAAATATTTGACGTCGGTAATAGAACATCACCTAACAATCTACAAAATTCTAAAAAATAAGTCAATGTAAACAATATTAATCATCAATATATCATCCAATATACTAATTTACAAATTAGAAAACAATACCAATATAGGA
>ML780913.1:799947-818875 GCA_009831015.1 Picea engelmannii
CTAATGCAAGTATCAGTTCTTTGGCAAAATTTCATGCTGCCTTCCATTTGTTTTGCAAAACCAAGTTTTCAACTGATCTTCTTTATCCAGAATGTTTTCATGAATTTAGTGTTCTAAACAAAGATTTAAACAATTATGAAAAAATTGTTGCAGCAAAAGATATTTCTCGTCATGATCAAGAGATTGGTCATCCACATCATGATAACCATAGTGATGCTTTTGTTATTGCATCAAATGCATCTCCTGACTTATGTTTTCATGAAGAGGAGATTGTTCCCATTGAAAATTTGAAAGGTGAAAAGTAGATTTTAATATCAGGAAGTGACAGTTTCAGATCTACAGAGGATGAGGAGGACAACCTACCATTTCCAGATTTGAAGGGATTGTCTAATCTTCAGCTAGAACACGAGAATCATGATAAAGAATGTGTTGATGTTGTAGTTGATACTAGTAACGAGTCTTTTGATCTTAATTACAGAGAAGACCCAAATCCTGGGGTTGAATCTGCAGCACATGTTATGGGCAGCCCACATTTTTCAGACTTGCAGACAAAGGCAAATTGTAGCACTTATGAAAAGAGTGATGGTGGTGAGGAAATGAACAGTCCAGATCAACATTCTATAGTATATGTTTCTCCAATAGATCTCGAGCAGCTTGCATTCAACAATGTGATTAGTAAAGGTAGTTTTCAGTACCTTTTCAATTTACAGTTGGAGCAACAGTCCAAAGAGGTATTCCTTGACGTTTTTAATGACCATATCGCTGATTATTTAGAATTTATGAACAGCATAAATGTCAAAATATTTCCTTTAGAAGAAGGATGGTTCTGTCATCCTTTTAAAATGCATTTCTGCATTCTGGGCATTCCTTTATTTTTCGGGTCAAGATCTAGCATGATGCCTGTAAATCAGTTTCTGACATGGATGTATTGGAAGTATGCTTTTACTTGATCAATATACTTTTACTAGTTAGAGTAGGAATAGATAGAAAATAAGCTCGTCATCGAGCACGAGATCCTTTTCAGTTTAGTAGTTTGCAGCAACAATTTGTGTTCAGCATTTTATTACAGTTTGAATAAGTTGTAGGGATAGATGATGAAGAAGATGACAATGAAGACACATTTATTAATCATATTGGTGCTCTGTCAAGGCTGAAGCCTATGCGAAAGAGACAATTTCCCTAGACTGACAGTTTAGAGAGATCTTTGTTTACTAGCTATGCAAGATATAGAGCATCCTTGGGGGCTCGATTTCATCATGTTGACTGGGTTGCAATACCTGGTTTGCTAGATCCTCTGGAGATTTGCTGAAGAAGAATTGCTTCTTTCAAGCATGAACTAACAGTTAGGAAAGCTTTAATGAATCTTTGTACATTGATTTCCACACGGTATGCAAAGCACCTGCAACAACTAAAAAGAGAGAAAGATTTAAACAATGATAATGTAGGAATCTCAAAAGGTCTTGTAAAATNCAGAATGCCTCTGCTAATCCTGGTCAGTTGTATGCCTTGTGGGATGATTTTGAAGAACCAAGTATTGCAGCTGCAGTTGATGAGGTTATGAGATGAAAATCCATGGCTAAGGTAAGTATAGTGAAAAGGTCTGGGGTTCTTCCTCATATGTGACAAAATGGTCTGAGTCTGTTCCATCAGAGAAATTAACTTCAAATGTTCTCATAGATAACAGTACTGCTCCTGTTTATGGTATCCAACATGAGCATTCGTCTGCAGTGGGTACACATAACGTATTTTCCTCTCCATCTGCATGTGTTGCACTTGAGGTTAATGTGGGCTCTATAGGTTGCATGGTGGCTTCCTATTCTACTGATGAGCATCCAATAGGTCGAGTGAATATTGGAGGAGGCAGATCAAGGGCAAATCGTCGCCAAATACCAAAGGAGGTGCGGAAATTGCTTCAGAATGAGGAGGACACGTGCAGTCAAATTTGCATGAACAGATGACAGATGGCAGAGTAGAGCACTTGGAAACACAAGATAGAGACAAATTCCAGATTTTTTGTAACAAATCGAATTTTCTTTTACTCCAAAAAGTTTGAGTCAAGCCTCTAAGCAAGCTCGAAATTTTTTGAAACTAATTTGATTTGATTTTTATTTCTAATGGAAAACTGAGCATGACTAATGGGTAACTGTTTGAAAGAGATTGATTCCAGATTTCTAGCCATTGAAATCGCAGACAAAAGTTTCATATCCTGATACACATGGGATTTCGTTCAGCAAAGTGAAGAGATGAATGCAACTATCAGGCTGCATGCAGTTCTCCTTTGGCAGTTATGGATCGAAAGCTTGCTGCATTCAACAGTCGCTCTGAGAAATTCCTCTTAGCTCTTCAAATATTGCTCAAGCCTGTACAAAGAATACATACTCCAAAACTCCGAACAAGAGGGTCTGGTCTAGATGGCAACTAAAACTGCAGATTCATCGACCTTTCAAGGACTTGGGAAGGGTACCTGGAATTATCCACAGAGGTCTTGAGAGTATCATGTCGATCACTGCACTGCAAGGTGCTTGTTTCTTTTTTCCTCTCTGACGTCGACGATTACTGAAATGTCCTATTCACGTGGGTATCAGTATCAGAAATGTCTGCAAGTATCAATATGATGTTTGGAAGTACGTTGTGCAAAGGCAGTGTATCAAATCGTACAACTATCTCACTGCCAATTTCTTTTTCACAAATAAATGTGCTATCTAAAAAAAATCGGAAGCCCAGGTCTCTTCCTGTGGGTGGATTGATTCCACTATCATCTACACTTGATAGTAAAGATATATACGGGCAGTCTCTAAATCTCACACCCTATGTAGGGCTTGGCTTATGTCAGACACCTTTGAGAAGGATAGGCTTCAATGTTCAGGCCAAGGAATATGAAGCTAGTTCCTCAGATTTAGTTTCTGACAGCGATGTCGAAGAAGAAGTCCTTTCATAAAATCCTTCTCCACAAGCAGCTGCTCAAAGATTGAAGAATTTTGTTATCAAGAAAATGTCGATGGCATTCCTATATGGGCAAGTACATCTGATAACCACATGATAAGACTTGGGAGCAAGATAAAATTTTCTGTGAAAAGTGTGCAAGAGGAATCCTTCTTGGATATTTGTGGATCTTTGAAACCTCCAAATACTAGCTGTGTTGACTGGTTATTGTCACCGTTGGAGGACAAATCAAATTCTGGAAGCACTAGTGATGAAATTTCATAGAAGAAGAGACAGGGCATAATATAATTTCCAGTTTAGGGAGTCCAAGGTGACTGCTAACAAGATTGGGAATGGAATTGGAGTTGTCATTCTTGATAATGGCAATGCTTACCTCCATAGAACTTTGTGTCATGCAGAAGAAAAGAAATTGCTTGTTGGGCTGGTAACTACAAGTAATAGTGAGGTGCAAAAAGAGCTCACATTCTCTTTAAGAGTTCTATCGACTACTAGTTCAGATAGTTGGCAATCACTTAAGGGACGAGAGGGTGTTCAACTTTTGATATCTTTACTAGGATTATCTACTGAACAACAACAAGAATATGTTGTTGCTTTGCTTTCTATTTTATCTATGGAAGTTGACAATTGTTGGTGGAATACATCCTCTTGTGCAACTGTTGGAAATAGGCTCTGTTAAAACAAAAGAAGCTGCTGCACTTGTATTGAGAAATTTGTGTTGTCATAGTGAAGATATTCGTGCTTGTGTCCAGAGTACAGAAGTTGTTCCAGCACTCTTACACCTACTAGAAAATGCAGGTATCAAAGCTACTTTGGATGATTATGCTGCAAAGATTAGTATCAGAGGAGATAAAGAATTCAGCCCTGTATATCCTCTTATGCTACAATTGGGATCCCCGCTGGCTGGAAATACTCTAGGGTCTAAAGGATATTGATTGTCAAACATCAGTATACTATGAATCTCTGCATAATGTCAATAAGAGGATGATTCCCAGATACAGAGAAAAAGGCCTAAAAAGGTGCAGATCAAGGAGAATGTGGATGCAATCGGATATTATCAAGTTCACCCTCTTACTGTCATTGTTCATGTCTATGATGACGAAATAACTAGTGGGACAAAGCCTAGCAAATTGGTCACTCTGAAATTTGAATACTTGCTCAAGCTGCATGTTGTTTGTGTCGGGGTTGATGGTGTGAAAGGAGGTAGTAAGAACAATTTTCTTACAAACTTGTTTCCAGATAACACTGGGATTGATCTTCCTCATCAGATAGTTAAACTGTCTTTAGGTCTCAACTTTGCATATGATGAGAAAAGAGCACAAAAGCCATTTAAATGGGTTCAACACTTGGCAGACATTGACTTTTTGCCCAAATCTCCTCCATTTCTTGCTGATAACATATCTGGAATTGACGAAGCTGCAAAAGGCGCATCAACTTTGGTGGGGCTGAATATATATAGACAACTACATCTGTGCACTGTTTTTTTTGAATACCATATCTGCATTTGGCTATGGATTACTGGCATCTGGGGTTGGCATTGGCTACTAGATCTATGGATTTACAAATATCTATTACCATTCATTTTATCCTCCTTTTTTATATGTAACTTTTCTTGCAGGTCTTTTCCAGGAAGAAGATTTACACTTGAAGGATGTCTATTATTCTAAGCTGAAGGATTTTATGGGAAACTGCTGCAATAGAGTGCAAGACTGGGTTGCATGCATTGATCAACATGAGAAGTCAAGCCTGAGTAGCTTCACATGTTAGGGAAATAGAATAAGATAAATCAGTCAGTCACCAAGAAAATTAAGTGCATAACAGAGAAGAGGTCCTTTTCTCTTGCATGTAATCGAGACTCATACAGTTTCGATTTTTGGGTAAGTTTCTGTTTTCGGTGGTTTAGACGAGCCCGTGTGTGTGCTCATTAACCACCGAAAAGGCTGAATGACTCCATGGCCCAATACTAAAGGCACAAGGTCTTCTAGGTTCTTGGACACCTCACAGGGAGGTATCCATCCCAGTTGGAGCCAGATGTTAGCACTCAAAAATGCACCGGCATTTTTGAAGGAAAGATGCCTAATCTTGTAGGTAAATTTTCGATAGCTTCCCTAGTTCCAAATACAGATCTGAAAGCACCATTGGAAATTTCAGTATTTGTAGATGTCGATCGACTATTTAAACATGCAAAAAGGACTCTCCATGACTGAGAAATTTGATTTTGAAAAAATCTACACTTTCACCAGCGCAGAAGGCAGAATTTTGACTAGTTAGCTGTGGAAAGTGGCTACTTTAAACAGCGCAGGAGCATATTTTTTAGGCAAGTGCGCTGTTGAAAGTTGTCACGGCCAGAATAGCCAAATTTTCGCCCAGATCAAGAATTTTTGGGTTTGAATGGTTTGAATCCTTGTTCAATAAGCTGGTTATGAATTATCAAATCAAAATCTGAAGGCCATTCTTGGAGATGAAAGTCAAAAGGGCATTTTTTGACTAGATTTAGTGATTTTTAAGGGAAAAATGATAGGGATTTTTGGCACACATCATCAAATTCGAATTCCACTTTCAAAGGGACAGATCAAAGAGCCTTGGAAGGCTAGGCTACACTTCATCAACTTTCAACCAATGATTGAAGACCACAAGATAGAGGTTGACCTCATCTTGAGGATCTCTCCTTATCTTTTGTAAATCAGTTTTGACTTTCTATTTTTAGAATATCAGATCCATTGTTTTAGGATCTGAAATTGATTGTAAAAGGCTATAAATCCAAAGATATTTTGAGCACTAGGGGGTTCGATTCTGGATACAGTAATACTCTTTTTTGGTACTCAGACATTTCATTGCTAATACTAAATCGCAGGTTCCTTTCCATTTTGGTGTCAGTTTTCCATATTTCTTTTGTACTATTATCTTGTTGTCAAGCCTTGAATGGATTTTATCCCATTGTTTGGCTCATGACATGATAATTAGTTTCTTAGTTGTTTATTAGACCCTACTTTGTACTGGTTTATGAACAATCTTTTCTTCATCCCCTGAAAGTTATTTTGCTGATTAATCAATCTTGGAGAGCATTGTTTATTTGATTACCATTTTGATGTTTGAATGCCATAAGTTGAATTGAGTTATCCCATTGATCCACATTTACAAAATACAAAAAACATTCATTTCTTAAGTTACCAAGCACCTTTGGTCTGCAACCACAAAGGGTTTCTTGGAGTGATAACAATTGTTATTAAAATTATTCTATTTTTCAAGCCTCTGCAATCATAGTAAGGGAAATAACATTTTCCATCACCCCTCACCTCTAATGTCACTCTTAACTGAGCAAGATTCCTATCATTTTCATTCATTGTGACAAATCCTTGTCCGGACAAGTAATTGTCTTACCTACACCATACCAAACATTAAGTTGTCAATTTTTTATATTTTGGCTACTCCTTTCGATTATGATATGTTTATTTATAGTGACCTACATATTGATAATAAGGTCAACATCTTTATAATAAGGTGATCATATGTTTAGAGGATCAACATCATGACGACATAGATAACATCTTTATAATAAGTTCAAATGTGTACAAATGTTTTCTTTATATAATAACGACATATATACCTAACATAAGTTTAGGGTTAGTGTTTATGTATCTTATTAATCCCTGCTAAAGTAGGAAATATAGAAATCAATTACTATCATTTCACTGATCAGAGTTGAGTTTCAAGAGCAATTCCATATCTTTATCAATGAAAAGAGAGAGATATTGTAGCTACAATTGAAGGGAAAAGGGTATGTGGATTCCATAAACCTAGAATATTATGGAATCCACATACTATTTTCAATAGAATATACTAACTAGATCCAAAAACCAAAGACATCAAATATGGTACTACACATATTATAATATATTATCAAGGAAAAAACAAGCTAAATGCAAATTGGACATTTGAAAAAAAAATTACAAGTTAAATGAGTACATCAATAAAAAATAACATACTAAGCTTGCAAGTTCAAAATCTGAGCTATGTAGATTGAGAATTGGATCTGTTCAACCGATGGGTGATAGAAAAAATAAACAGCTCAAACAAAATCCAAGAAGAGTGTTGAAACTATAGAAATCGTGTCGCAAAGTCTCTTAAATTCACTTATATATAGATAAAATAGTCAACTAATCGTTAACACCGACCAATGAGATAGGAAATTTTTTTGTCGCTATTGCCACAAACGTTTGTCTCTATAGCGACGAAAATCCCAACTAGGTTAAATTAAGATTTTAGTGGATATTACGATGAACTTTCATGGAAACATCTACAAAAATCCCACCCTCTTTAAAATAATGATTAAACTAGTGGAAGCGTGGAAAATTTTCGTGGAATAATTTGCCCATATGTAGTAGTGCTACTAGCACTCCCATTGTGGCTCGAACTATAGGTTAACGATTACCTAGTTCGAGAAGACCCACAATGCCATGAGGGTGGACTGTAACAGTCTCTCATGATGATTCTAAGAGGCATGCAATAAGACATGGTCCTTATTCCTTAGAGGCCCTTAGTCTCCCACAAGATCACCTAGCGGAGTATTGACTACATGGGTTTGACATCTACCAAATTCAGTCAAGAGGGGAGTGGCACCTTTGAAGAACGTAGTGCATCTTGAAGGGCACATCGTGCAAATAAAATATAAAGAGGCGAGTGGAACCCTTGGAGAACATAGTGCCTCCTGAAGGGAACATACCGATTTAACTATGGTAAGTAAATAAACCTAGTTACTAGAAAACTATGCCTCCTTAGGACCCGGTCAGCCTTAAAATGAATGATGTGATGAGTAAAGTTTAATAAAAAAAAAATCCCTTAAGAACTGTCACCAAGATTAGTGAATTGAAAACCTAGGTCTGAGTAGAACCTTTGAACAAAAAAAACTAATTAGACATGCAACAAGAAGGGGGTAAAGAAAATTCAAGCATTAATAATTAAAGTGGAAATTTTACTAAAGGTTTAATTAATAAAATCAGTTAATGGTTGTTTTTGTCTAAACCTACTAATTTTGAACTTAGTTATAAAAAGGGAAAACTTAAAAAGGGTGGAAATTTAAAGAAAAAGGGGAAAATTAAAGAAAAAGGCAAACTTAAAGAAAAGGGGGAATGTCTAACTTAGTAGGGATTCTAGCCTTTGGAACTTTCTATTTATGAACTAAACTAGGATTTAAGTAAGGCGTAAGTCATTTAAGAATTGTAAGGGAATAATGGAACACCAAGGAGAGTTTTTAGGAATGCATTTAGGTGGGAGAAAGAAATAGGAAAATTTAATTAATTAATAAATTGATTTTTTGGTGCAACTAGGGGATCGAGCAAGATGTGTACGAGGGAGGTTTTTCCTAATTAAATAAATGAAAAAGGAATGTAATGAGAATTTGGGAAACTAATCAATTGAGAACTCTATAAAAATGATGGTGGTGGAGGAGTATGGACCATGTCTAGTTTTCACAAGGTTATGCTGTCAGAATTTCATCTTGACTGAATTTTCTCTTGTAACGAGTGGTAGCTCGAGCTTGCGAGGCGAGCTGGGTGCTAACATTCTCTAGTATTGTGTGTGTGGCCCCTTTTTGGCTTGGGGGGATAAGGGGGAGAAGAGTACCCATAGGGTTGGCTGAGAGGTATTGGTGAGGTCTCATCGGTTGGTAAGTGGCAGCAGTACGGAGCGTGTGCACGAAACAATTTCATTTGTATATTAGTTAGACTTGGCATTAGATCTATGTTGTTGAATTCAATGATTATATGTTATGATGTGAGAGATCAGATGTTGTGGATTACTAGGATATCTTAAACCTTCTCCTTGTATTTGAGTGTTTAGCTGCATCTGGGTTTTCTTGCTCGCCATGCCTGAGTGGTGGTCGAGCCTTTTATTGGGTTACGAAACAATTTTGAAGGCGGACATTTTCCTTTATTTTGTTGTTTTTCACTCAGAATTTAACACGCTAGAAACCTAATGCAACCCTCCCTTTTTCCTCAAGCACCTCTCTTCATTTTTATAATCTGTTAATGCGATTCAGTTTCAAGACTGTGCATTGTTTTTATTTTGGACTTACCGCTTTAAATTTAGGACCAGACCCTTAGTCGTGGATAGAATGAGGGGGATTTGAATCCTCCAACTACGTGTGGTTTTGATTCTGTCGTTGTTGAATGGATTTGTTCAAGCAAGTGGAGCCATGTTATTCCTACACCCAACTTAAATTTATGATGAACTCTTGTGTATATTTTAGTAGGTTTATATATAGAGAGATTTATTCTTATTCGATGGTTATAAAAACTATGAAATGAATCACATGATATTCAGGTATTTTGTTATATAAACTTAGTGGAAAATATGCCATTAAAATATTTTATTGATTTTTATTTATATAATTTCCCTGCTATGGATACTTGTATAGCTTGAATGCTCCCAAACTGTCAACAAATGACCGTGGATGGATGCTAAAAAATGAAATAAATTAATGACATGAGTAATTCCCTTTCTTCCCAAGGCCAAACTTGGAAGCGTATTATGTCTTCATGATCCTTTGTTTGTGAGTTAACGTGGGTCTGTGTACCATATTCCTTACCTAGAAGTGAATACCTTCGTCTGTGTATTATTATTATGTGGGTCTATGTACAGGTTCCCTTACCTAGCATTGATCCCTTCGTCAACGTATCGCTTCTTACTTCGGTCTATGTATCATTTTCCTCTTATTCCTCAATTCTTTTATTTGATATCTTTTACTCAAAGAGAAGCTTTACAACTGGATCGAATAGGTCGGTCGCCATTGAGTCCTGATATTCTACTGTCTTTAGCACTGAACCATGACCCCCATTAGCAACTCATCACATTTTCATTTCTTTTTAATGTTTGTGTTATTTAATTTCTATTTAATCCTTCCTACTAAATTATACAGCAGCGCTGAGAAATTGTCGCTCGATAAATAACAATAGAAATAAAATCAGCTTCATTTGATCTTTAAACGTGAACCCAGGATGGATACATTTACAAACATATTTTCATTCCGGGTTGCATATCAAACCCTTCATATTGGTGTTTTGTGTGGAGTGGATGGAACAATTCTCATCCACAAGGAATTTATCAAAAACTTTTGGCTACACCTTTTAAACAATGAAAATGATAAATGCAATGTTTTTTTTTTAATTTCAATTGATTAATAATAATACCATGCAATGATTATTAATTATCCTTGAGGATAGTAATGGCCTAAAGATATTATTGATTATCTTTGAGGGCCTTTAGGCCATTACTTTTGAATACAAAGTGATTTAATAAAAATACAAAGATATTATTTAATTATTCTGAGGTTCTGAATATCACAAGGAAATATAACATTTAGTGGTTGGAACTGACAACGATTCAATTGACTAAGGTTGTGTTGTTAAATTCCAGCATTGAACCTCTGACAAAGATATGATCATTATGATTTCATTAACATTTTGAATAGTTTTAATTAATTTAATTTTGTTGTTGTAAGTTACGTCTTATAATAGTTCCAATTGTATCGCAATAGTTTATTGGTATATCGTGATTATTGCGTAACGTTTTAAAATAGTTTTAATTAATTTAATTATGTTGTTGTGATTTACGTCTCATAATAGTTTCACTTGTATAGAAGCAATTTTAATTATATATTTGTGATTATTGCGTTAACTCTCTTTATAGTTTTAATTGTTTTTACGACAGGGATCTAACTAAGGAACCCTTGAACTCATTGGTTTTGTTAATAAAGTCCGCTTATGAAAAATTGTAATCTTCCATATTAATTATATGATGCTCTATTATTTAAAATGATGTAAAGGGGTTGTAAATGAATGGAAGGTATAATGTTGCTAGATGAGTAAAAAAATATGTATAGTTTGGAACATGAATATATATAGTCAGAGTGTTCCATTAAGATGATTTTAAATATTTTAATTAATTATAATATGCCTCCTTCTTTATGATGTTTGGGTATTTGTGTTAAAGGGAGGCCTGGTCACATGTTACAAATCTTTATGAATGTCAATAATGAATTGTTTAATTATGAGATTCTTCCCTGTAATCATGAAGGGGTGTTTATAGGAATAGTCATGTTATGACTTAACATTGTTCGAGTTTGATACAACATGCTTTGACTTGGTCCTTATGATGATAACTTGCTAATGAAATACATCTATTCATTGTGTATTTAAATTGTAACGAATGGTCACTTTGCATCCTTTATTTCTTAATTTTTTAGAGTGCCATCGTCGAATGACGTCGCATATTGTAAATCAGTGTCAATTGTATTTCGGAAAAATTGTATTTTATGTTGGGTTGAATTTTCATAAGCATTTTTTTGTGGGTTGTTTCCTGCTGCACTTGTCGCATTGTGGCGATGTGGTACCTTATGATTGGGTCATTGTTCACATTGATGAATAAGAAAATATGAAACCTGACTTAGGATCATGTGCCTCCTGATGTGGATGATGTTTTTGTATTTATGGTTGTACTTGTTTTTGTAACTTTTATTGTGATTGTCTCTCGCTCGTCGGGAAGGTTCTAGTGACTAGTCATCGAAGTTGTTATATTTGGATTGATTGATGTTGTCTTTTATCTTAGTAGGCATGAGCTTCTGTGTGTCGAGCGAGATGTAGACACCTCCTTTTTCCTCAGAACTGTCGCCAGCCTTGAGACCTTAAATGGTCAAAATCGATGGGAGCCTGGGCTTGAGCATTGCTTATGTGTCCTAGAGGTCCTAACCTTGGAGGTTAGGACAATCAGGTAGTCGTTTTGATTTTGTCTAATTGATTTTCTCTTTTGGCATCCAGCTACATGATGTGTTAGTATGCTAGGTAGTTATGTTTTCTATTTCTTGAATAGCATATGTTGTGTTCATTGTCGAGTTGCATTGATTGAATGTTTTCATTGTTACTTCCTTATTTAATATATATATATATATATATATATATATATATATATTTCACTTGTTGCATCACAGGTTGTCGTAACGAACGGGGTCATTACACATTACCAGGAAAAATGATTATCAGTGACAAGTTAATTATTAGTGACAAGTTGAGTGTACACTTATATTTCAAGGTGAAGGGAAGGGGAAAGGAAAGTTGGTCGTATCCTCCTTTGTGCTGGAGCTAAAGAATATAGGGAGTTGGATCTTCCTCCAGGTTAGATCTTGTAAATCATAGGGTCCTAGCCTCCTTCTAGTTAGAGTTGGAGAAAACAGTGAGTTGGATCTTCCTCCAGGTTGGATCCTGTAAATTAGAGGGTTGGAGCCTCCTTCCATTTAGAGATGGAATATTCAGGGAGTTGTAGATTTATTCAAGTTAGAGCCTATAAAAAAGGGGTTTGAGCCTCCTTCCAATTGGTTCTGGAGAATTTGGAAGTTTTTGCTTCCTATGAATGTAATATTTTTATATATAAGAAAGCATTTTGTGGTTTTCTCCCATTTGGGTTTCCACTTGAAACTCTAGTGTACTGTGTATCTATGGATATCATGTGATGCATTTTTTATGTTTATATGTTTATGATATATTGAATGTAGTCGTAAGTGATAACTGACTAATAAACTTCATGATTACATGTTTTAACTACAAGTGGTAAAAATTTCTCATTAATATTAATTCTCCCCCCCCGCCCCTCCCCCTCAGTTTTGGTAAATATTCCAACAATTGGTATCAAAGCATATCGTTGAAGAAACATTCTAATCAATGGAAGGTGGATAATGGATAATAGATACAAAGATAATGGAACACCAATATTTGATGGTCAGGATGGTAAGAATTATGAGTTCTGGAATATAAGGATGTAAACATTTTTGCAGGCACAAGGATTTTGTGTTTGGAAATAAATAGTTACAGGATACATCACTTCAAAGAAACAGAAGGATCCAACCAAGAAGGAATTGAAAATAAAAGAAAATAGAAATGGATTTAATCTTGGAACAATTACATGATTCAACAAAATACAAAGTGGGAAAATGCTCATCATCAAAAAAGCTTTGGGTAAGCTGCATAATCTCTATTATAAGTAAACTCATATTATCATAGAGCCAGAGCAGAAAGATCCATTTAATATAATATAGTGGATACTATGATAATATAATATACTATGATAATTGATACTATTGACATGATAAAGAGGATACTAAGATAAAACAAGAAGAATGGTGCTCATCATGTCAAATGGATCCAGAAGAAGAATATTGTGAAGAAGACATAGTGGACTTTGAGGTTGAACTAATCAATGCTTTAAGTGAGCTAAGAAAGGAAAGGAGGGAAACAATTCTCTCAAGGGATATTTGATCAAGATAAAAGAAGGTTATAGAGAAGTCAAGGAGGTTATTGTAAATCTAAAAGCTCAGCTATAAGAATCCAAAGTGATTGAAGAAACCCTCAAGGATTAGTTGAAAGAGAAACAATGTTTGGAAGCTGAAATTATATCACAAAGAAAAGAAGAAAAGAAGATAGAAGAAATTTTACAACTCAAATTAAGGAAATATATGAGGAATTAAACAAGCTTGAAGTAGAATTTTTCCAACAAGAAAAAGGACTTAAAGAATAAATCATCCCCTCGAAAATACAACTTCAAGAAGAAAAGAGAACATAAGAAGTTATGAAGATCCATATGATGAATAAAGAAGATGATCATGAGAAGCTTGAAGAATAAGTCATCACATTAAGAGTTAAAGTTTTCAAGATCAACAATAATTTTGAAGAGATATAAAACTCCACACCAATAGTAAAGAAATATGAATAGAAATTTTATAGGTTACTAGAAAGGAAGAATGAAGAGAAGGCTAAGAATTATGCAGACATTCGTAAAGGAAGGGAGCATAGTCAACAAGAGTTAAGGATGAACGAGTACAAAAAATATGTATCTCAAAGAATACCTTTTATCCTCATGTATCAAAGAAGCTTCAATCATTCTGAGGTAAAGAAAAAAATAGAAGACCGTGATCAGTCAAGGCATGAATTCATACAAACTAAATCACAAAGAAGATCATTTACTCCCATGTATCAAATTTTCGTTTATGGTCATTGTTTTACTTGTAATAACTTTGGACATAAATGTAAAGAACCTCCTTGTTACGATGAAAAACCTCTCATAACAAGTGAAATATCTTTTTTTTTTCATGTGTACATGCGTACAAGGGTAATAAAGACATCTACTCTGTGTCACAACATGATGACAAATCAAGGTGCATGCAGCAACATAAGATCTAAAATGCACATCAATCAATCTGCGAGCAATGAATGACAATCAATCGACAATAAATAATACTGACTACCCATCGGTCCTACCCTGCAATAGTTAGGACCTCCAAGACACATAAGCAATGCTCAAGCCCAGGTACCCATCGATTTTAACCATTTAAGGTCTCAGGGCTAGCGACTGTTCTGAGGAACATGGAGGTGTCTACATCCCGCACGACACAATAAGACCAAGCCTACTAAGCCAAGGATAATAACATAACCATCAAGATCGTATTCAACAAGGTTATCTACATTAAGGCAATTTGCGATAGTGAATCATTATTAACTCATTAAATTATTCATTACAGTATTGCATAGGAGGTGTACTTTTAATAAAATGACAAGACCATGACAATTAATATAGCAAGCAGGGTAATTAACACAGTCTATTCCAACCTCCATTATGAGCCCATCTTCGCATGTCTAAGGTGCATAATAACATCAAGGTATAATCTAAATCAAATTTTATGGACATTAACAAACAAGTTTGCACTTGACTTGGTAGTAATAAAAACATAATTAATATTGATTATAATTAAACTAGCTTACCTAAATATAAATTAGCCATAATCAATAGGCATTAATTACATCCAATCTAGCCAGTTTAAAAATATGCCATCCAATCCTTACTCATTATTCAAATTAATCAATGATACAACCTGGAGGGCCACATCTAAATTAATCTTAATTTGCCTCCAATTAGTCATAATTTAATAGTAACAAACTAGAACTAAAATGCTATCATTAAATAGACAATAAGGCAATCAAGGAATTTAACATCAAGCAAAAGTGAGGTATTTAATACAAGAACATTGATAACCATATAACCTGGCATTTAACATGAGCTATTAATTGGGCGTTAATATTTTAGCAATAGAAGGGAATTTAAGACCATTCGTTGGCGGTTAAGGGTAATGTCTCAGGTATTAATACTGAATCGTTTTGGCTTTATGCAAAATACATGGTTGCCAGGAGTGAGTAGGGGAAAACTGTTTCCCACGCATTAAGGAAATTTAAGCCGAATTAACAGTTACAGAAATGAAATGAGACTAGAGGCGGTGCAACACACCTGCAAGGCACGACAACCGAGGGCAGGGCAGTCAGTGATCAGGATGGCAAGGAAATCAGAGGGAACAAGGATAGATTATGTACAAAGCTAGGCGCATAGGGGTACAACTGTCCAAATTTAAGGTTCTGCAAAAAAAAAACAATGCCAGAAATTAACTTCCTGCCATTCGAAACAGACACTAGAGGTTACTGCCCGAACAAAGGTCATTCCTCCTATTTAAAAGGTGACTGCTATACCAAATGTCACGTAAAACTTATGTCCAACGTTAAGGAGATAGGCTACCAGTAATATTGCTGGAAAAAGAATTTTTAGGCGGGGTTCTAAATCTGAAAAATCGTTATCTACCAATAAGTGAGAACATGCTTAGTTGTTGACAGGACTATGATTCCATCATCATCAATGGCTCAGACAAGTAGTTTTAATATTTAGAGACTGTTCCAAATGCAAAGGCAATTAATTTGTCCAGAATCAAACGTATTCATGGAAGGCGTGATTAGTAAAGGCTGGAAAATAACAACAACAAATAAACCGCATTCACCACCATATTTAATAACAATAACACCTTCAGTGTATGAATACATCCAGAGGTCATAGGCAAGGAGAATTCATCTAAGATACACCACAATTACCACTAAAATGCTTCCAGCGATCACTAACCATCATTGTATCGACTGTTATCAATAGCTAAATTTCATTGAGTTTTAAAGGTGCCAGCGCGGTCCAGTTTAAGGGATAGTCAATTTACATAAATCCAACGTTGTCCATTAAACATATAAATCCCATTAAGCATATAAATTCACAACCAATATATATATATCTAAATCTCAATCCATTAAAATCCATAGTTGTCCATTAAAAATCAATCGTTGACCATTAAAATCAAAATCGTTGCATAACTCGTTGTTTTAATAAATACATGAAAAGCTAAGTTAATTTGAAACGCGGAGTAAGTATATGAAATGCAGGGTAAATGTAAGAAATGCATAGTTAAAATAAGATATGTAGAGTTATATGCTAATGAACAAACAGTTAATGAAACATTGTCTAGTTAATGTATGATTCGCTATGGTAAGTAACTTTCTATACAATTCCAATCAATTTAAATTCTATTCAATATCAATCGATCAAAACTATTCAAATGAAATCAGTTGCAGACACAAGTATAAATTTGCAGAGAAGACATGTGTAAATTTGGTGACACAATCCAGGAATGTGCAAGTTAATAAATCCAGCGATGTCTAGTTAAAGGGGTAAGCAAATTAACTATAAAGATAGTTTAGTTTATTTTTAAAGGAAAACGACTGAAGCAGAGCCACTGTTCATCAATGATTGCTAAAGTTTAATTGCTAAAAGAGAAAATGGTTAAAGCCAGGACAGTTAATTGTTGGCCAACAGTATTACAAGCGCAAGCCAAAATCCATCAACATA
Organism: Picea engelmannii; assembly: GCA_009831015.1. Classification (NCBI taxonomy): domain Eukaryota; kingdom Viridiplantae; phylum Streptophyta; class Pinopsida; order Pinales; family Pinaceae; genus Picea; species Picea engelmannii. Next base: position 816,640 of record ML780913.1, read on the forward strand.
AAACGCAGAGATAGATGCATTCGTCAATCCTCAGTGACGCAGAGTTTAAGTTGTTCATCTAGGCATAGACGCAGAGTAAATTTATCCATGCATGCATAAAAATGTAGTCAATGATGTGAAAACTCAAGAATTTCCAGCGAGATAAAGACAAAGTAAATCGAGATAACAATGGATATAAACATGCCGAGCTCATGAAAAACCTCGCCAATGATCAAATTATTTGGGCTAATAAAACACATCAAGGTGCAAGATGATCATTCAACCAGGCTATAAAAATTCAGTCATGAAACTAAACAATCAGTTTACCTACTTAGAGAACATGCATATCTAAATCACACATCGACAATGTTCTATCATTCAACCAAAAAGCATACCATTGCCTTTTCACTTGCTCCGAGTGTTTTCCATACGCTTTGTGCCACTCCCGCTCGCCGACCATCGAGACCTCACCGATACCTCCCTGCCAATGCTAGGGGTACTCTCCTTCCCCCTTAGCCCCCCGAGCCGCAAAGGGGCCACACACTATCCAAAGGGTACGTCTAGCTCCCAGCTCACCTCGCAAGGCTGAGCTACCACTTCTCTCCGAGCTGGGAAATCCCAACTCCCACAAGTAAATCAGTCAAGTCACTAATCTGGCATCGAAACGTTACTCTAACGGCTGATTCCCTTCTTCCTTCTCCTCCCTCTCTTTTATAGAGTTTTCAAACTTCCATTCTTTCCCTAAATCTCATTTAATTTAAGTTTTAATAGAAATTCCTAAAAATTTCTCCTTCATACAAGTGTCACTCATCCCCCACATTCCTCCTATAATTATTTTCTTTAATTTATTAATTGTCTCATTTCCCTCACCCACCTAGAGTTACTCCTAAATTTACTCCTAGGTGTCCCTAGATTCCCTTACAGGTTTTAAAGGCTTTCTCTATTATGAAGTTGTTAATTTAGTTCAATTTAAAAGGTTCTTTAAATGCAAATTGTTTACTAAGTTGACCTCCCACTTTTTACCATAAGTTCTCCTCTTTCCCTTTTTATGTTGCCTCATTCCCTAGTTTCCTAATTTTTATATTTCCTTCTTTCCCCTTTTTATTAGAGCCAAAAATGAAAATTGTGCAATTTAACCTCTCTTTCCTTTTATTATAACTTAGTATCTTTTTAAACTATCAAAAGTTAAAATAATTAATTTCTTCTTTACATTTTATACCCACCAATTTTATTTAATTTCTTACTCTCTTCATTTTACCCAAAAATTTATGAAGACCAAAATTATTACTCAAGCGGTTTTTATTTTAACTTTTTGTTATTTTGTTTTTATAAAGATATTCTCTTAAGGGTAAACAAAAGTTTACCCCTAGCGAAGTTTTAGACTTAGAACTTAGATTCTGAACTGGGCGACATTTAATTAGGGAAGTTGTTTAAAAATTTCTTAACGTGTTAATTGTCTTAGGTCCATCCAGGTTCATCCCTCTATCATCATCAATGCGACGTGCCCTTCAGGATGCACTAGGTGATCCAAGGGTGCCACTCGCCTCTTTTGTTTGTTTTGCGTGACATGCCCTTCAGGACACACCACGTGCTCCAAGGGTGGAACTCGCCTCTTGACTGATTCGTAGACATCAATAACCCCTGGAGTCAACACTCCACCAGGTGAACTTGTGGGAGACTAAGGGCCTCTAAGGAATAAGGCCCCTGCCTTATTGCGCGCCCCTTAGAATTTGTAACAAACCGCCTCGTTACGACAACCATTCGAGTGATAGGTGCAATTTTTATTTTGTGTTTTTTTTTGTGTGTGTGCTTACGGTGTGTGCGCGCGTGTAGAAGTAGCAACCTACGGAACGACACGATGCCACTCGAAAGACAACAAGACTCAATCACGAAGTTCAACACAAGAAGACTGAAGGCCTCAATGAGAAACTACAACAATACAACCATAGGCAGAGGTGCACAACGCAGACATTTTAGCGACAAGTAAAACTGACGGCTAAATATGGCTGACCTCCCGCCCGTCCTACCCTGCAAGGTTAGGACCTCCAAGACACATAAGCAATGCTCAAGCCCGGTTTCCCATCGTCTTTAACCATTTAAGGTCTCAGGGCTAACGACTGTTCTGAGGAACATGGAGGTGTCTACTTCCCAACCGACACAACAGACCAAGCAACAAACTGACCATAATCAAGTGCAACATAAATAAGAAGAACAATTACGCCCCTTACGGAAGGCACGCTACAAGGACTCGGACGAC